>PVKB01001619.1:0-16762 GCA_004027205.1 Ctenodactylus gundi
TGTGTGTGTGTGTGTGTGTGTGTGTGTGTGTGTGTGTGTGTGTGTGTGGAGAGAGAGAGAGAGGGAGGGAGAGACATATATACCGATGATGGTGAAGAAACATTCAAGATAGAGAGTTGTCCCTTAAAAGCCGCAAAGGAACAATGATTGCTGTCTAGATCCTGTGCCCACACACCTATAATTCAAATATCAAGGACTTGAAATGTGTCAATTATTTAAAACCGATATAAGAATTCATGTTTTCAAAGAGAAAGTGAAACTACTTCATTAGTACTACATACCAGGTGACCATTCCCACCTGTCGTATATCATTTTGCCTGAAACTTTTATGTGATAAAATAAAGACAAGTCAATTATGAGAGAACTTGATGCTGTATTTAAAGATTTGTTCAAGTGTGAAATGATTCCCAGCCTCAGATGCAAGGCTGAGTAACAAAGCACTCAGAAAAATCCTAACCCAACAATCTAAAACTAAGGACAATTGAGAGGAAGAAAATTTGATGTTGCATGTTGGTTTGCTCTAATTCTCAGCAAAATTAACATTTGCTATGCATTTTTTTTTTTTTTTGGTGAGTAAAGCAGGGAATTAAAGTGACATCTTTGTCAACCTTCAGTGATTCACTGTCCTTCCTCAGATCTTCTATATTCTTCACCTTTTGATTTCCGTCTTCCATCTGTCCTCCTCACTAGGAGATTTGGGCTCATTTATATTTCAAAGAGAAGATCCGCTTGCTTTGTACTCTTTGAGTACTTCTTAGGTACATGTAGACCACCCCCTCAAAGCATGCTGCCTCTAGGTAGCTAGCTGACGACTGGATTTAACTTGTCTCGTGCTTTCACCTTCATGAATTCACCAGTGAGGCCCGTCTTCCTCCACTGTGGCAGTGGGTGGAGGTTTCTGTCCTCCTGCTTCGAGACTCTATCCCACTTACAATATTCTCAGCTCATGAAGGAGTAGAAGCCAGAATTCTGGGCCTGTATCAAGGCACTCCCATTACCAAGTCTCTTGTCCCCTCTGAAAAGGTGAATAAAAACAATACGAGAAAGAATGAAAATCTAAGCGAATGGTAGAAAAAACATGTAATAAGAAAAACCTCCATTTTTTGGCATATCATTTAAAATTATGGAGTTCAAAATGAAAAAACCTACTTAATTTGGAGTCCTATTTTGAAGAAGCACCTTTGTCAGGTACCAGGAGAAGTGTGCAAACAGAAGCATAAGGACCCAGAAATCTGAGGGTATGTCATAGAAACCATTCTTCAAATTTACTCAAATATACATGATTATTTAAAAGTTCCAAAAAAGGCAGTCATATATGGTACAGAAAAATATATTTAAAAGGCTCAACACACCAGATAAATAAAGAGAGAGAGAGAGAGAGAGAGAGAGAGGCAGAGAGAGAGAAAGAGAGAGAGAGGCAGAGAGAGAGAAAGAGAGAGAGAGAGAGAGAGAGAGGCAGAGAGAGGCAGAGAGAGACAGATAGAGAGAGGCAGAGAGAGAGAGAGAGAGAGAGAGAGAGAGAGAGAGAATCTGTACTGCAGTTACGTTATCCACTATGTCTGGCAGTTAATTTTTGAAGAAGAAGAATTATTCTTAGAATTTGAGTTTTTATAAGGGCAAGGCTAAGGATCAGGGAGTTACGATGCTTAGTTATTTATTTTTTTTTTTTTACATTTCAGCTATAAAGCTGGAATGTGACCCTTTAGATTGTGTCTCAAGACCTAACTAATAACACAAATGCTGTATCAGCTAGCACATAATCACTATTAACAAGATCATTCAAGAATTTTTTATCAAAATGAGATCATTCCCATACAGGCCCAATATAAGCAACTTGCTTTTCCCCCACTCATTAGTCCTAAATAACCGTGTATGTCATTGTGCACATGTCTACTACACTCATGTGCTACTTAACGACTTTAATTCCTGAAACTGTGGCACTCTGAGTAAAGTCATAAGGATGGAATGGGAAAATTATGATGCTTTTCAACCGAATCTAACATAGCAGAACTGTTTTCACGGGAAGAAAAATAGATTGAGTATAAAATCAGGTTTATAAAAGCAATAAAAATAATTTGAAGGAAACAAATTCTGTTTTTATAAATGAAATAAATGTAATAATGTAATAAAGGAGTAATGCGCTCATTACAGAGAAAGAGACAAGGTGTTGGTATTTTCCCAATCACCGAAGAAAGACAGAAGAAGAGTCAACAATAGATAATAACTGCAGGGAATTAGCACAAAGGACAGCAAATAAGTGGACTCCTTTTCCTCATGAGACTTCTCAGTGTATTCCTCTTTTGCTCCATATTAATAATTTTTCATTTTTATTTTGCAACATTTATTTTATCACTTTTCAAGTCATTTAAAACTCATGGCTGCCTTTTGTTTAAAAGATATTTTAAAATATAATTGCAATGCAGACATTTTAGGACACAGTAAATATTAAGCACAAGAATAGATTAAAATATTTGCAAATGACAATGTATATTGATGAAAAATCAAAGAGTCATGGAAGTTGCTATTTCTCTATCTCTAGGCCTCTGTGTTCCTTGAGAAAGAAAATGCCTGTGTTCAGAATGAAACGGCTCTAATCCTAATCTGTCCCATAGCTATTTTCTATGTACATATTATTGTGATGAATAAATTTTTCATTACCAAAAATTAAAATATTAAAACCAAAACATTACTTTTAAATCATCTTAATTTTGCATGTTCTTTGATGAAAGCATGGTTACTCAAAAATAGTCATCAAACTGTAGTATTCATTTTTTAAATCTAGTCATTTTTAAAGTATTATAGTGAAAAGTTAAAAATTGAACTATCATTTCACGAAGCAAGTCAATAGGTCTTATAGCTCATACAACTGCATATGTGATGGATAAACCAAAATTCTTTAACCAGTCCCACATTCATGGATCTTTAAATTGGAACTTATTTTATACCTTTACATGCAATGTTAAATTGAGCAATCTTAAATGTACACCCTTCTGCATGTTTGTTTGTTTTTTGTACAACCCCCAAAATGTGGAATTGCTGAGTTATAAAATACACACCTGAAATTTTAATTCACCACATCAGATTACTTTTCACAAAGTAATTGTAATTTGCATGCCCCCAGTAATATATTAATCTGATGCTTATTTTTCTATAGCTTCTCTGGAAGCAGAAATTACTCATTTTGAAAAAAAAGTGTGTAGTTTTGATCTTTGCTAGTGTCATCTTTGTTAATTTGATTACATATTCTGCACATACATTTTCCCTCACTTTTTTACTGTCTTATTGTTTTTTATTACATACAATTATAAATTACAGGTATTAACATTTTGTAATATATTTTGTTGCTAGATTTGTCATCATTTTTAATAACAGATAAATTTCTCCTGTTGTTTAAACAGATATTATCTACCATTAGTTTGCCACAGACGGTAATCAATATTTTTTCTGTTATGGCTATAATATTATGCTTTATATTTGGTCCTATCAGAAAATGACTTTTATCAATCTGTATATCATACACTTTCTGATTGCTCACTACCATCGTGTTCTCCTTTTTTTTTTTTCCTGGAAAGATAAAACCTTCTAGGCCTCAGGAAGGTAAAAAGGCCAATGAGTTTGGAGTACCGCTTCTACACTGGAGTAGAAATGATACCTTTGTGGTTTCACACCCTTTGCTTTCTCCCTAGCAGCCAATTGGGAGGCCCTGTGCTGAGATGTCAGAGCCCTAAGACCCGGAAGCATAGATGACCTTCAAATCATCTACAGAAGATGATATTCTGGGAACTCACCAATCCTACAGGGAATCGTGCAGAATAAACAGAGTGAGAAACAACGCTGTATTCATTCGTCCACTGCAAACTTGCAAGTCTTTTCTACTCTTATGTGACTAATATGTTTAATGTGTTCCAAGCTATATAATACCATGTAAAAGGATTTAGGCTGAATAAGTGGATGATGCATACATATGCCATATGTTTTGAAACAAATAGATGATTGAAATCAAGCCAACAATATTAATACACATTACAAACTTAATGGCGACCTAATTAACACACAATAGAATGAATATCTGGTGGGTTTGATCAGTATGGAATTTGAAAACAAACTAAAGTGTTACCGATTAAAATAGTAGTTAAGTTTAGGAGGGAACACTTTGCCAGGACAAGAAGGAAAAGATTGTGAATTGATAGTGTAATTTCTTTCTTTCTTTCTTTTTTTTTTACTTAAGTGATGATTGCTTAGGTTTTAAACATGCTCGGCCTGAATTCCAAAATTGCAGGGGTTTGAAATATATAACTTCATTATTGTATAGCTTACAAAATGATGTTTTTCACTTGCATGTATTTAGTAGGTAGATTGATATGTATAGATTTAATTTGCTTTCATCTATACAAACTGCAAATGTTTTCTGGATTGTTTTTTATGTAGGCATTATAGAACAAAAAATATTTTATGAGATTTTTCTTCACTATGTTTTTTATATTCTGGAACAAAGTGACATTCCTCTTATATAAAACTACTTTCTTTTTTTCTTAAAAATATGCACATATTTTCTATTGTTTCTAATATACTCTTACCTATAATTTTTAACCAAAGTAACTAGCTTCTACCTTTCAGAGAAACCTGGGACTGTATAATTAAAGATGATCACACACTAGTATGTGATAGACTAGCAAAGCTTATGAATTCACACAGCTTAATTTTTTCTGTCAAATTTAAATAATTTCCTTGCTTACAACATTGTAAGTCTATTCACACCTTCAGGGTGACAATTTTTCTTCCTGCAATAAACATACTTTTCACTAATTGATTTCAGTGAGAGTTCTCAATGGTACTTTATTAGATCTTATAACACTCTTAAAAGAGATTGACACAAAAGGGATTCTACACAAACAGTTAAATATCTGTAATGTTTTAGATATATTGCTTCATTTGCTTTTTCCACTGTTGCTGGCAAGAAATGTGAGGTCAGCCTAATCATGATTCTTTGGGTGTAATGTGTTTTTTTTTTCACCCCAGTTGCTTTTCAAGCACTATTTTTATCTTTCTTGCTCCACAATTCCACACCTATATATAGGCGAGAGTTTCTGTTTATCCTGACTGGCACTCTGTGTACTTTCAGTGTAAAAATTCTATCTGTTTGATGCTGGAACTTTTTTAGCTAGTAGCTTTCAACAGTGTTTCCTGACATTTTCTCAAGTACTTACTTTTGGAATTTTATGCTCAGTCCCCTTGTCTATTCCTGGACAAGGGAAAAAAAAAAACATGAAGGACCAGGGCAGAGAGAAATGGTTTTCTTTGAGTTTCCTCACAAGAGGGACTCTAAGACAAAATTAAGAACAGTTGATACGACGATGATTCTAGAAAACACTTGCAAAGAAGTGATGAAGTGATACTGAGAAGGTAATCAATTTAGGGCATCAAATCAGTATTATTGTCAAATTAATACTGTGGGCAGGTGATGCTCCATCCTGTTAGGACCTCTGGAGTTCAAGTTTTCCCACTGATTGGGAGAAGTGGCTTATTATTTATCTACCAACGCTTTCTGTCATCAGAGAAGAGGTGCTTCAGGAGGCCAGATTCATCAGGACTTCCAGTATCCTCTCCGTGGCCAGAAGAGTTACCAAGTAAGGACTCAGTTGCTTGAGAAAAGAAACAGCAGTGTTGAAAGAAATAGTACATGTTGTGGGGAGATCAAGGGGGCACTGACAGCTTCTGTCTGGTTCAAGCAACTCTCTTAGTACTTCTTAAGAAAAGAAGTTCTTATTTTACGGGCCAATATAGTGTAACAAGGTCTTACCTATGACTTCTCCTCCATCTTCCATTTCTCTGGATCAAAAATTTGGCAGAAACTTAGCTCAAAATCTCTTGAGATTGTAGCCATGATTTTAGCAGGGTTCTAGTCATCTAAAAGTTTGGCTAGG
Source organism: Ctenodactylus gundi (assembly GCA_004027205.1). Classification (NCBI taxonomy): domain Eukaryota; kingdom Metazoa; phylum Chordata; class Mammalia; order Rodentia; family Ctenodactylidae; genus Ctenodactylus; species Ctenodactylus gundi. Next base: position 5,925 of record PVKB01001619.1, read on the forward strand.
GCTAACAGACCCATTTTGAAGGTGACGCACTGAGAAGCCTTTAGCACAAGTCCTTAGTCCCTTACCATATGAACCTCTCCAGAGGTTTATTTGAGTGTGCTTACAAGATAGTAGATGGCTTCCTCAAGAACAAGTAGTCCAGGAAGATAATGAGAGCAAGCAAAAAGCTAAAGGACTTTTTATGAGCTTGTCTTGAAAGTCTGAGGCATCATTTCTTTTTTTTTTTTTTCCAGAAATAAGTTACCAAGACAGACAGTTATGGCTTAGATTTGGAATGTCTCCCAAAAGCCTCATGTGTTTAGATGTTGTAGAATAACAATGGAATCATGAGCTTTCTATCAATGTAGAACACTGGAGCTTGATTCAGAAAGGGAGAATCGCTGGGATTTAACTTGGAAGGGGTGGATAAGTGGATGCAGTATTTTTAAAAATCAATTGATGATTGAAATCAAGCCAATAATATTAATACACATTATAAACTTGAGCATGGACTTGATCTGAAAGTGGCTGATCACTGGAGTTGACCTGGAAGCACATGTGCTAGCTCTACCCTTCGTTGCTCACTTAGCTTCCTATCTGCCAGGCAATGAGCAGGTTTTTCTCCCATTGGGCCTCTGCCATATGCTTCCATCATTGTCAGATGCCGTAAATGAACTGAGACCTTCTGAAAATGTAAGCTAAATAAGTCGCCCCTAAGTATATGGATGTCAGGTATTCTTTCCCAGCAATGAAAAAGTAACTAAGACAGAAATTGGTATCAGAGAAGTGGAGTCATTAATAGGACTTTATCCAGTGATGTGGTTTAGAAGCCATTGGACCTGGTCTGTGGGAGGATCTGGGAAAGGTTTGAAGATGTTGGCTAGAGAAACCTTAGGATGCTGTGATCTGAGCTTTGTGGGCAATTCTGACCAGAGTTCTGAAGACCAGAATCCTGACAGAAAGAAGTATGGATTGTAAAGGACAAGCTCAAGAGGTTTCGGATAGGATGGAGGACTGTATTGCCAATTGTTCTAGAGGCGATATGAGCTACACCCTGGCAAAAATATGTTAGTATTTTGCCTTTGTCCTGAGACTTTGCGTGGACTATGGACTACATAATTTGGTGGAGGAAATTCAAGGCAGCATAATATTCAGGCTGCCACATTACCTAATACCCTCCCCGAGGCCTCATTTCCTAATACTGTCACACAATACCAACACAGTGAGAATTCAAACTTCATCACAGAAATGCTGGCGGGCCACGCTGAGTCCTTAGCAGACCTAAAAAGAAAACAAGAGCCTTGTGATTCTAAGGACTGAGCTCAGAGGCACACCTGACTACCAGAAGACAGACAATGCCTCTTTTCCATTTTGAAGAACCTTCAGGTCAAGTACCTTCAAAGATTCCCAACTAAAATCTCATAAGACAGTCCCAAAGATCTAATGAGACCTGAGATCACCATCATAGTCGTCATTAAATATTTGCCTTTCCCCATTGTTTATCTATCCCCTGGACCCAGTCCCAAAGAAATTTTTAAAAGTAGCACATGAGGTAAAAAAGGTAGAACCAGAAAGCAGAAAGAAAGCTAAGCATACTTCAAACTTCTCTTTGGTCTCCTAGGGCTGGGTTAGGTACATGCTGAAAGAAAGAAAACAATTAAGTTCCACGAGCTTCCAGAGTTTGCATTGTGGTAGCGGTAGGCAGCATGCAATCATTCGATTTTACTGGGCTTTCCAATGCCAAATAAGTGAATATTTGCTAGTATCTAAAAACTCACCAGAAGCCATCTCCCCTCGTCTCCCAGGGTGGAATAAAGAACTTTTCTCATTTTGGTTGCTTTCTGTTGCTGGGAAAAGATCCCTAACATCACAACATAAGAGAGAAAAGTTTTACTGAATATTTTAGCTCACAGTTTCAGGTCTTTGTCCATTCTCTGGAGTAGCCAGAAAGAAACTTCTTACAACATGGTAAGACAAGAAACTGAACAAGGAAGGGTGGGGCGAGTGCATACCCCTTCCGGGTCATATCCCCAGGCGCTGACCCTTCCGATCAGGCCCTGCCTCTGAACAGCTCATCCCCACGGACTGAATCACCTTCCAAATGTATGAGGCTCCGGGGGAACATTACAAACCAAAGGCACAAGGTCCCCGGAGGTCTTGCTTTTATCCACTGATTCCAGTTTATGCATTGGAGTAGTCATGTTTATAATGTCGGTTTGTATAACAGTTCTTTATCACTGTGACAGAATAACTGAGAGAATCATCAACTTAAGAAAAGATTTGGCTCACATTTTCCAGGTTTCGGCCCCTAGTCACTTGGTGGTCCCCTTTGTCTGGGCCTCTGATGAGGCAGAATAATTCGCAGAAGGGCCTGGTGCAGGAAAGCTGCTCAACCTGTAGCAAGGAGGAAACGGAGCACAAAAAGGAGAACCTGAAAAGGCCACGAGGCCGGGGTGGGGATAAAATGTAACCTTCACAGCCTCTAACGGCCACCTGCTGCAAAGCCATGCCTCCAGGGCCACCTGCTTCATCCAGCTAAGCCCATCTCCTATTGGGTCAATTAGCTGCGGGCTCATCGCTGGCTCAATCAATCAGTAAGCTAGACCACCCATGATCCAGTTGATTCCCAATGGCCTCTCAGCTGGCCCCAAGCCTTCATCACATGGCTTCTGGGGGACATTTCCGATGCAAACCATAACAACCGGGGATAGAACTGACTTTTTGGAATTATAAAGCAGATAATTCTAAGTGATTAAGAAGATATATTGCTTTTCCATGACTACTGAGAGAAACTATGTTACTAATTCTATTTTTTGAACACAAAGAATCTGAAAATTAAAAAGAAATTCACTCAGCTGTTTATAACCAATCAGCTGCTTACCTGAAAATATAATACCCACAGGCCAGCCTCCTTCTGCCTGACAGTGACCTTCATTTTACGCATGATTTAATCACTTGTCTTTCTTCATGAGGTTCAGCTGACTCTAACAATCTTATTTTAGTACATGAGTGAGTGAGAACAGGGAAAGACAAAACAGAAGTCTTGGCCCTCTCTCCAACCACTTCAGGCCTGCCTAGGTTCCACAAACACCTGTGATTTCAGTGTGGGCCTCAGCGAGGCTGCCTCCTGGAAACCCAGGCAGCACTAGAATCTTCCTTTTCCATTTGATGATGTGGACTTCAAGTTCTTCCTTTTACCACTTTTTCTTGTCTTCTCCTCCAAAAGGAGAATTTTGCTAGACCAGTACAGCAATAATCATGGGCTACTTTGGGTCATACGCCGTGAGCCTGAGGTGGCGGGCCCATCCCCTTGAGCCTATCCACTGAACTTTCCACCCCTGCCTTGAGAACCGCCTTTACTTTTTGATCTATTTTTAGTAATTCACTACTTTATTTATTGCAATTGTTTAGCATGTTTGTCATAAACAGGTATTTTTTTGCCTTTCCCCACTGTCATTCCTTCATTCATTCTTTACTTGATTAACTTATTTACTTATTATTTTATTACTTACTCACTTTTTTTTATAAAGTTGTGTCTTACCAGATGGAGTTATAGAAACCAGAACAGTGGTTCTCAACCCTGGCTTATCACTAGGTCATTTTAGAGTCGCTTTGCACTTTTTAATACAAATACCCTGGCCCTATCTTCAGAGAGTCTGAAAGAATTTATCTAGTCTGAACCTCAATATTAGTGATTTTAAAAGGCTATTTTGGCAAAGCTAAAGTGCTGCTGGAATTTAAAACTATGAGCAAACAAGGACATAAATAACCAAGTAAAATTAAAAGTCAAGGGTACCCTAGGCACACTGAAATATCACCAGGACAAGCCCACGTCTCTGGCCTGCACAATGCTGCCAACTTCTGTCAGTGTCCTTATCTCCCTTTGACCACAGACTGAGCCAAAACTCACGTGAGAAATGTGTCACAGTTGACTCAAACTGAGCTAAGAGAAGATGTCAGGAGCCTTAACTCTGTTTGTCCCTCCAACCAATAAACCATCATTTATAATAATAATATTTTTATTTGAATAAAAATGTCACTTTTTCCCACAAGTGGTATGAGAAATACGTGGCTAGAGCCCACTCAACTTCATGGATGATCTTATTTGATTTTTGTATGACAAGTTTATCTGAGACTGGGTAATGTATGAAGAAGAGAGGGTTATTCGGTTCACAGTATGAAACTGAAAGCTCAAGCTTAGGTCACCTCTTCAACTGGTCTCTGGTGAGGGCTCTCTGGCTGAGTTGCCACGTGGTAGATAGCATCACAGCAGGGGCATGCGTGAAAGGAAGTGACCACCGGAAGACAGAGGGGGCTGAAGAGCGGCCAGTAGCGAGTATTACTCATTCTGAACAGCCCTCCCTTAAGAACTAAAGGGCTACTTGAAGGTAGTGGACGGTAGAACCCCAAGGACCTCCCACTAAGCCCTACCTCTTAGAGACCCTGCCACATCTTACATCCCCTTACCAGGGTGACGCCAAGCCTCCAACACACGAGTACTTTTGGGACAAGCTACATCCGAACACAGAGTCTTAAAGCTGTGAAAGGGAAGGACTCAGACAAATTTGAATGCCTCTGACCTTATTGTGGCAAAGTGAGGAATAATGGCTTACATCTTAAAGGAGATCACTGAAATTCCATAGAAATGGCAGAAAGTTTGTTGAGACTTTCAAAGCATTAGGGAGAGGGGAAAAAAAAAAAAAAAAGATGCTTAGGAAGTCCGCGTGGCAGGAAAATCTTTCCACTTCTGTGATGTTCTGAAGAGTTAAAAGCAAGAAAAGGGTGAAAACCTGGGACATGCCCCTACTAGGGCTCCTGAGTTCTCTTCCCTGAGGAATCCTGTTTGGCCCCTTGTCATCTCTGGCCTGTCGAGGCCCTGGACGCCCCATCCCACAGGCGTCAAGAGAGCCCTGGAGTCTGGGGTGGGGAAACCGCTGAGACGCCGCACCCTTAACCTCTGAATCCATTTTGTTGCTGATGTTCGGACTTTGGGAGGCACATGATGCTCATTTCTTCTCTTTTCAGAAAATTCCTTTTCGCTTTGGAACGGTGAGAAGACAGTATCCTTAAAGTGGAAAGAGCTGGGGCAAGATACGAGCCAAAGCCTCATTCTCCTGTTCTCCAGCAGAGGGCCCCGGTGCCCAACACGCCGGCCTGGTCTGGAGGGGCTCTCCTAGAGTATGCAGCGGGGGCGCAGGCTGCAGGGCCGGGCAAGGCTGCCATTGTGCCCTGCAGGGAGCACCTCTGGGACCTAAGTGACTCACCTTCCTCAAGGAGGTTGAAGGCGAAGGCCTCCAAGGAATCACCCGCCTTCCAGGAAACCCTGAAATCCTTTAGCTGTTTTTCTGGCTGACTTATATAAAGCATAATATATTTTCAGTTAATCCAGTAAGGATGAGCATCGAAGATAATTCTATTTGTTTTGCTATTTTAGCATTACACACACACTACTAAGGCAGTAATTCTTGCATTCACGTAAACCTGGTGACACTAGGTCAGTAGTCCTGTTCTTTTTTTCCTAAAATGGACTGCCCTGATTCTTTTTTTAAACATCTAAATAATAGGAATTATTACAATCTCTTTCTCCTGAATTGGCTCCAGGGTGCTAGGGGCTGGATGAGCATCTTTGCCTGCAGTAACACCCTTCCGGATGCATCAAGGGGTTCGAACTAACTATGGCTGGCACCAGAGCTCTCTGATGGCACAGCTTGTTTAAAAAAAAAAAAAGGAGAAAAAGAAGAGAAACAGTATTTCATTTACTAGAGACAGATCTTGTGTTTACAGAATGAGCAGAAGCTGGAATTTTGAGATTTACTTTAAAAAATCAGCTTCACCTGCTGCTATTTTACTGTCCAAATTTGTGGGGGGTAGCAATTTCCTTCACCCTGTATATTGGTGACCTTTTTCAGGGTTAGATTTTAGAGGATTTTGATAGAAAGATTAGAAGCAGTATAAAATCCTTTCTGGTAGGGAAATAGAGCCATTGTTTTCAACCCCCTTTCTTGTATTCTGAGAAAAACTTAAACCTATTTTTTCAAAAAGTGTGAAAGGTTAAAACCATGCTTAACTCACAGAAGACATGTTTTTAACTGTAGAAGTTTTAGAAAATATAGATCTGAAAAAAGTATAAAATACATTTATGATGCCTTGTTGCAGAGAAAATTGTTATCACTGAAGTTAGTATAACCATTGATAATTTTTTTAACCTTATAGGTGCTGCACTGGAAACTGTTAACAATATTATACATGCCCTTAAAATATTTTGTTTTCCTCACTTGAAATACCTTGGTAATTTTTAACATTTTCATAGTATTATTTATCATAAGACATGAATATAACATAATATAGTCAGTTAATCTAGCACAGATGGGCATTAAAGCTAATTCAATTGTTTTTACTATATTGCTATTATAAACATAATTAAGGCAAGAATTCCTGCATACATTTGAACTTCCTTATAAAAAAAATTCCTGTTGAAAATCAATTAATGTTTAAATATGCCCAATCTGTGTTGGCAAATGCTTTCCCAAAAGTACTGTACCAACTTGTATTTTCGCCAACATTTATGAGCCCTTTTCATTTGTTTTGTCAATTTTATAGGACACACATAGCGTTTCATTTTTGTTCTAATTTGCATTTCTGTTTCTATTTCCCCTCAATTTTTCATATTTTCTTCCAAAGCTTAGATTCTACTATAAGCAACAAAAGATAAGAGCGAAGGGCATCGAAAGAAAGCATATAAATGTAGGGGAAGTCTGCGGCACGTCAGCATTTGAGATTTGATGTGCAAATGTTCCTTTCAGGAGCTACTGTTGTGCACGCTCTTATCCTCTTCAGAAATTCGTATGTTAAAACCTAACCTTAATGAGATAATATTGGGCAGATGGAGGCTTGCAGAGGTGATTAGATGCTAAAAGTGAAGCCCCTGAATGGAAAAAAGGCCCCAGAAAGTTTGTTTCCTTTCACCATACCAGGACATGTCAAGTTTCACATTTGAGAACAAAGGCATCAAAGACACATTATGACTCTAAGTTTCTTTACTTACTGATCTCTTTAATGAATACATGGGTTCAGCCCCTGAAAGAGAGAGTAAATTGGCAATGCAGTCCCAAGTAGAGGTCTGTTTTCCTATTGGGGCAAAAGAAAGGGTACGATGAGATGGAGGGTGGGAAGCACTTACAGTCAATCATAAAACCACAGGGCACATGGTGGGGTTAATCACAAGGCAGGGGCATTCCTATTGGTCACTGGGATTATTGGCAGGTGGGAGTAGAACAAAGCTTCAGACAAAGATGTACATTAGACAAATCTACAAAGGGGAATGTCCTGGGTAAAAGAACTTTCCAATCATTGGCATAGCAGATTTACAGCTATCCTTGAAGTATCTATCGTTACAATAGTTTAGTTTATGGGTAAATATTAGAGGTAAACAGAGAATAGGCTGGCACACCTCACAACAGGCACATTACAGCCTGTGAGACAGAAAGCTTAAGTTTCAGCTTAAGGTTTGTTGAGAGTCTTTACACTTATGAATTATTACTAAGAGCGCCTCCACAAGGGCATAGTGAGAAGACACTGCCTGCGGTTCAGGAGTGAGCCTTCATCAGACGTTGAATGCCTTGACCCTGGACTTCCCAGATTCCAGAACTATGAGATATCAGTTTCTATTGTTTATAAGCCAGCCATCCCATGGTATTTTGTTATCACAACCTAAATGGATCACAGCCATGAAAATCAGAGCTCTTGGGAATTTAGAGTTATTCTTAAATTTGAGTATTTGAGTAAGATGGCTAAAGAGCTCCTGTGATGAGGAAGTCTAGATGCAAAAAATCCCGGGATGTTTGCCTTCAAGGTGTCCTAACCTGAGGTGGGATGGGGCATGAGGGAGGGGAACAGAGTCTGAGAATCATTCTTCACCTCATGACTCAACCCAGGAAGTGGCTGGCATCTCCTAGTGTGCAGATGTGCATAACCTTGCAGATATCTTCTCTCTTCCTTTCAATTGAGTGTGAAACTCATGGGAACTTGTGACAAGAAAGAGACAAATATGAGATAACTGTGCTTTGGGGAGACAAGTCCATTTACTGAACCACAAAGTTACTGAAAAATACACTTGACAGATATGAAGTAAATTTACTGAGCCACCATTGTACTGAAAAACAATTTACTAAATGCTCAATTCATAAAAATTTTAAGGTTGTTTAAAAGTTTTAAGTTCATTTCTACCCTGTGCTGTTCCAAGTCCCTGTCCCCGAGGTCTGCCCTGGATAGTCTGTTAGAGGTAAGGGTCAAGTTTTAATGCAGAAGGAAAAAAAAAAAGTAGATCCATATGTGCACAAAATCCTCAACTTCATTGTAAACCTTAAATTTTGCACTAATACATATCAATAAAATGGGGGGAAAAAGCAGAGGTAGGGAAAAGATTTAAGCTGAAACTTAGCAATAAAAATCTTTGATGACTCAGGAAATTGGTCACTTTTTAAGTTAATTTTAGCTAATTGGCCTTCAACAAATTGGCTCAAGCCTTTTTCCGTTGTCCACTCAATGCTATTCTTCACCAAGACCTTGAAGTTCTGCCATCCGTAAGAATAAACACAACATTCACCACTTAACAGCGAACAGAAAGATTTTAATCATTGATTTGCTAAACATTTATGTAGACTCTTAAAGGACCTAAGTCAAACTAAAACTTAGATTCTCCAAAGAATCATACAAATATTTGGGAATAACAAAGGGTGGCGATGGGAAGTTTATGAAAGTGTAATTTTTTCACGGACATAACTACACTTTATTGTGGATCATAGATATCATAGTTTTTATAAATTAAAGATTTGTGGCAACCCTGCATCAAGGGGTCTATCAGCATAATTTTCACAATAAGGATCATTAGCTTTTTTAAACCAAGACAATATTTTGATTAAAGCGTATACAAACAGAATGTACTCTCAATAGATTATAGTACAATATAATCATAAATTTAACATGCACTTGGAAATAAAAACATTGTGACTTGACTTACTTTATTGCAACTTTTGCTTTCCCGTGACCTGGAATCAACTCTGCAATATTCAAGGCATGTCTGTAGTTGATTCTTGCCTTTTTGTTTAGTCTAATAACATCTGTGTTTTGATTGGAGGATTTAGATCACATTTAATGTAATTATGGATATAGATGAATTTTCATTTGCCGTTTTTTTCTATTTGTTTTCAATGTGTCAACAGTCTCCTCATTCTTCTATTCCTCCTTGACTGCTTTCTTTTTTCCCCACTATTTTTATTAATATACAGATGTAATACATAGTATTTACAATGAATTTGGGTGTTTCATACACCTATGTATCACATCGACTTTACAATCCATTCCCATCTTCTACCCTCCCACCCCCTCCCTGTCCCTTCCCATGGGGTTCCAAAGAATGTCTGTGTTCTGGGTTTTCCAAGTCTGAGAAACCATACAGGGTTTAACATATTAATCTTCTGCACCTAAGTTATTTCACTTAAGTCACCACTCTACCTCAGCTTCCTATTCCTCTAATGGGTTCACAGTAGTTAGATCTTGATATCTCTTCTCTGAATCCAACCAATTCCTTTCTTTATTGGGATATTCACCAAAAGTTTTTTCTATATTTTGCTATATCTTTGTTGTTATTGTTGCACCTGGCCTTACCCACCAGTTCCTATTAGAAAATAACTATAAGCATGTAGTTCAAAAGACCAGTTAATTTGGGAAAGAGAAAAAATAATTAGATACATAAAATTCAGTTGCCTTAGCTGAATACTGGAAGGTGCATATTTGTACATTCACAAGGTTATCTTTACATCAATCAGTTTCCTTAGGATAAACTTTCATTAGTGACCTAATAAGTGAATTGCTACAACAATACAAAGTTAAAACTATGTCACATTGCTACATTAAACGAAGTCAAATCTATACCACATAAAGTGACAGACATGATGGCAAATTTAGTTATTTCAGAATTCCTTAACTTTCATATCTTATATATTCATATTTCACTAATTACCAACATACTTTTTTCTCAGCTCATTCTCCTCTAGCTGTTGTTGCTTCTTCTCTGGGGTCATTGGTGTCGCTGGTCTCCCTTTCACTTTCCAGGTTTCCTTTAAGTATTTTCTGCAATACTGGTTCAGTGGCTGCAAATTCCTTTAAACTGTCTCTGTCATGGAAAATTTTAAGTTCTCCCTTAAAATTAAAAGATAATTTTGCTGGATATATCAGTCTTGGTTGGCATTTATGTTCTTTTAGTGCTTGGATGACATTGCTCCAAGATCTCCTAGCTTTTAGAGTTTGGATTGAAAAATCTGCCGTTATCCTGATGGGCTTATCTTTGTAGGTCACCTTCTGTTTTTCTCTTACCGCTTTTAGTATTTTCTCTTTGTGTTGGGTTTCTAGTACTTTAATTATGATGTGTCATGATGAGGATCTCTTCTGATCAAAGTTGTTTGGTGTTCTGTATGCCTGCAATAGTTCCATGTTCATTTCTTTTCTTAAATTTGGGAAATTTTCCTCCATTATTTCATTAAATATGTCCTTTAAGCCTTTTGTTTTGTCCTCAGTCTTCTCCTCGATTCCCATAATTCTGAGGTTGTTTCTCCTTGAATCGTCTATTAGCCATTGCAATGATTCACTTTCTTTATTTACTTTGTGTTCTTCATGGCCTCTATGTTGCAGCTTAGTCACTTTATTTTCTAGGTCTGACATACTATTCTGAAGTTGTTTAAAGTGGTTGCTTATTATTACCTGCGTGTTTTTCATTTCCTGACTATCTGCATTTAATTTTTCTATATCTCTGCTGTGTTCTTCTCTAATTTCTTCTTCTGTCCTCATTATCTTCTGGTATG
>PVKB01001619.1:16862-290145 GCA_004027205.1 Ctenodactylus gundi
GCTGCTTTTCAAGGCTTGCTTTTTGCTTATCTATGTATTGGTGTAGCTCTTCTGCTGTCTGTTTTATTTCTTGCTTTAATTCCTGCTTTAATTCATTGAATTTCTGGGCCCAGAAATTGCCATCATTTTTGCCATATTCATCTTTATTTACCCTGATATCATCTCCTGGGGTTTCAGGTCTTTTTGTAGGAGATTTGTAACCACACTTCCCCATTTCTTCTTTGGTCTCCTCTAATTTCTTTTCAAGGCTTGCTTTTTGCTTAGCTAAGTGTTTTTGTAGCTGTTGCTCTGTCTGTTTTATTTCCTGGTTTGCTTCCTGGTTTGCTTCTTGCTTTAATAATTCCTACTTTAATTCCTGCTTTATTTCACTGGCTATCTGGGCCCAGAAGTCATCATCACTCATGCCCATCTCTTTTTTGAGTTCTGCAATTTCAGCACCCCTTGTACCATCCCCTGGGGAGTCAGATCTTTTTGTATAAGATTTGTTACCACGTTTCCTCATCGTTCTGCTACCTCTGACTGTCTCTTGTGCACAGGGAAGAAAATGGCTCCTGCTGAAGTCACTGCCTGCCACGGCTGTTGAGCACCGTTTCTGATCAGGGATTCCAGGGCCTTTTCTAGGGGGAGCCCTCGCTATGTTTGTAGTACACACACCCGTGGGTTGGTGCTTCTGAGGCTGGGGCCGCCCGCTGCCAATAATCCCCACTTATCCAGGTTCGTGCTTACCTTGGGCTGAGGTTCTGGCCTCTGGACCTTGTTTGTGATCTGTGGATGCCGGCAGCTTGGGGCCCGCACCGAGTCGGCTGTTTTCCTCCTCATCCGATGTGACTTCAGGATTTCAGACCCGCCCGCAGCCTCCTCTCCGTTGTTGTGTGCTCTGTTCTCTCCCAGCTCCGCCCAGTCACATGTTCAGGTCCCCACGTGCTTTCCTCCGTCCGCAGCTGCCTGCAGTTTGGAGCCAGCTGCAGCCGTTTCTTTAACCGTGGGGATTTTTTTTCCCCCTCCGGTTTCGATCCTTCAGAGTTTCTGGCCTCCCGCTGGGAAAGTGTAATTTTTAAGTACAAAATGAGAATTGTATACTATATTTTGAAACAATAATCCTTGGCCAGAAAGATCAATAACAAGGATGCCATCACTCCAAGCATAAACAGACAGCTGTTGGACAAATGTCTTTGGAGAGGAAGGTTTGTACAAGGTTTTGGTTCTGGCAGTTGTTTTGAATAGATTTGTTATGGGTCACACATAATGAGATCTCTTTCTTCATAGTCTTTTGCTTAAAGTTATTATTACTTTTTATTGGTATGTTTATGCTTTCAGTAGTGCTTGGCAAAAGTAACTTTATTCAGATCCTAACATCTTTAATAACTGTAATAATGTCTGATACTACACAGAAAGCCTGCAAGGGAACAGTGATCTGGAAATGAATCTTCTTGCCTTTTTCTAACCTCTAACCTTCATCTATAGGCACTAGGTTAATGAACATTTTGCTATAATGTAGTAGATGAGAATTGAGGCAGGTAATAACAATAAGTAAATAAATAAATAAATAAATATCAAAATACCCTATTTGTTTGAACCACTTTTGGCCCAACAAAAGGAAAAATTTCACTCTTTACAAGAGTATGTATCACCTCTAATCCAGAAGTTGATTTAAATACATATTACTGTGACAATTTTGTCTACTGCTTGGTTAGAAATAAGTCTTTCCACATATCATTCATTGTCAAGCAATCTAATTTGCTTTTCTTGTAATGCTCATCTGGTGTTTAAAAAACAGGTCTTGTAAGCTAGACGTTACCAGAAGCTATGAGAAGCACTGGAATTAAATCAGAAATATTCCTCACAAAATGGAGTAGATATCTATGTCACTGGCAACCAGACAGAGAAGGAGATCACAAAATGGACTCCCTTCCAGATATTTCAAAGGCCAGCACCATATCCTTCTTACTTCATTAATGACCAGGTTACTATTAAGTCTGGGATGATGGCCACCTTGGATCTGAGGCGGCAGGACTCTTGGCCCACTTTGACCAAAATTATGAAGTTAATTTCCTTTGGAAACATTAGAACAGCTGAATTGGTTATTTTGTGTCATTTCAGAATGCCCATTTGACACTCTATTTGTTTGTTGACACTTGAATCCCATTCTGAAGAAGCATAATCCGTTGTATTCCAGATAGAAAGTATACAGAAGAAGTGAGAGCTGACAAGCTGTTTATTTGAAATTCAAATATGGCTGCATCTGTCTTGGGTATACGAACCTTGTCTAAGAGTTGGTTTTCTGTGGGAAAAGCTATTCAAAGACCAACTACCCTGAAACGTCACACATGGGAAACAGAAAGGAAAGACGGAGTTACAAAAAGCCCGTCGGAGCACTCAGCATGTGGACCACAGCCTGGTCTCCTTCCTATGCAGCACATTATACTTTCTAGTAATTCAAAGGCTGTATTAAAGCCCAATTTAACAGACCTGTAACTCTTTAGTATTAACCATATGAATCTTTAAACTTTCGGTTGGTGAAGGATTATGTAAGTTTGTACTTCAAAATCAAGTCAGGACGTACTAACCTTGCAGCAAGAGTTATGGGCTGTGTCTAAATATGACAGATCATTTCCCTACGGGATTGTGACATCACTAAGTAGGAAGGGGGCCTCCAGGTCAGTCAGACAGTCTCCCCCACTGATGCAGGAATTTTCCCTGCAAAGACAGTATGAAGCCGTCAAGAGTCAACCTGTGCCAACTAGACCAGAGCTTTCTGAAGTCAGAGGAAGGCATGCACACTGCTTCATAGCCTCAGGTGCCGGAAGAAGTTTTTATTTTCAGCCACAAATACCTTTGCAAACTTTGGTTGAATGGTTCTCTTTATCAACCCAGAAAGACTAAACTCCCTTTCACAAAAGGTCAGCCATGAAATCAAATTTTTTTTTTAAAAAATCACTAGATTCAGTTCATGGCCTCCAAAATTTTATTATTATCAATTATTGTTATTCATTGTTGTTGTTGTTTTTCTTGAGACAGGGTCTTGCTTTGTAGTCCAGGCTGGTTCTAAACTCCCTATGTAGCACAGACTGGCCTCCAACCCCCGGTAATCCTCCTGTGTCAGCCTCTTGAGTGCTAGGATTACAGGCATGTGCCACCACGCCCACTTTATGTAGTGCTTGCTAGGCGAGCACTTCAATCACTGAGCTAATCTCCAGCCCAACTCTAAAATTATTTCTTTCTCTCCACTGCAAATCAAATGTATGATCTCTGCTTAAATTCCTTCACCTTTTTGTGTGGGTTTTACTTCTTGGTTCTTCTGAGTTTATTTTTAAATTTATATGTATACATGTCAATGTTTTTTTAAACTAAAATATTTTGAGTCAAGAGATGCAGCTTAAGGTTTACATTTTTATTACAGAAATTTTCAGACCTATGCATGATTGGCCATGTCATAATACTAAAAGCTCCTGTACCCAGCTGCAAATACATCAAGTTGTGCTCAATCTCCCTTCAGTCTCATCCTCATGCAGTTTTCCCCCTCCCGATTTGTGTGGAAGCAAACCCAGATACTATACAATGTTATCCATAATTACAATTGAGTTAGCTTTTTAACTACCATAATACCATTATCATTGTCTTCCCAGACTGACAATAATCCTGAAATATCTTAAACTGTAGTCTTCATACTTTTCCTTTCTTTGCTTGTTTGACTCAAAACGTAAAGATGTTCCCGCTAATACAGTTCATTAATATATTGTGAGTCTCTTTTAGAGTGCAAATGTCACACCTCATTTCAATTTTCCCTTCTTTCCACTTCCTAGCGTTAATCTGAAGTGCCATTTTTATCGTATACTAACAACTATATAGGAGTCTTTTTTCTTGTGTGTTTCTAGTCTGTGTCACTGATGAGAAACAGTAGAGTGTCTGTCTCCACACATGCCACAATGTGCCTTTTTATATGCTCAAATCTTTCTTTCTTTCTTTCTTTCTTTCTTTCTTTCTTTCTTTCTTTCTTTCTACCTATGGAAATTGAGCCTAGGACCTTTGCACTAAGATACATCCAAGCCCATCTTTATTTTTTACTTTTTGCTGAGTTTTCCAGGCTAGACCTAGATTTATGTTCCTCTTGCTTCTGTCTCCCGAAAGTGCTGCAATTACAAACCCAGGCCACAAGGCTCAGCATTTGTCGAATGCCGAGCAAGTTCCACGGTGCACTTTTCTTTTCTAAATGGCAATTCTTACCTGCTTTTCACTTCAGATGAAAATTTCTCAAAAATTCAACGTTTTAAAGGTGTTTACATTTTATATAAATATCATTTGGGACACTGGTAATATCCACACAGTATTTTGTTTTCTTTCTTGGGAAATGTTTATTTCAATTATTAACCAAAACTGGCAGCATAGGCCTGTGATCCAGGCACCCTGGGTGGCTACTTAGCAATGTGGTAAGACTCGGTCTTGAAGCCAAACCTAAAATATGGGTTCAGTAAAAAGGTTCTAGGCTTGACCCCCGGCACTAAAAAGCAAATAAATAAATAAATTACTCATGTGATTCTGAGTAAAGATTAAAAGCTTTTCTCACATGGATAAACACATTCTTTAACGTAAATCTTAGTGATTTTCTGTAGTTTTCAAATTATCCTTCCCATTATATTTTCAGTATGGTTATTATAATTTTTATTATACAAAAATTAAAAAGATTTTAATTTTTAGTCAGATATGAGATTATAAAATTCAGTTTTTCTCCTTTGTCTTTCTCATTCTATACTTAATATAACGGAAAATACTATCATCTCAGTGTCTTAGGAAAATGCAGCATAGACTCAGAGAATACATCTTCACTAATTGAGTAGATTATTTTAAAAATACATTTGTATAAAAAAGCTTTCTGTTGAAATTCAGGACCATGAAATGTTCTCTTTATTTTCATAATTAGATGTTAGCCATTAAACATAAAGAAATATTCCTAAGATGTATTCTTTAAAAAAAACTAAAAAAATATAAAAGTGGTATAATAGCTCAGTATATAGTTACTTTAGAATTTCAAAGCAGTTAGATCTTTAGTAATCTCTCTACATATCGAGTTTCCCCCTAACAGAGTCTACCTGCAACAGTAATTTTGCCCACAGTGTTTATGATGCAATCAGAGACAAATAGGGGACTTGTGCAAGGAAATCCTTTCTACTGAGTGTCAAAAATGAAAAATTCAAACAATGTAGTGAAACATTTCAAAGCATTAAACCAAGCTCTTATATCAGAAATGATGATCCTAAGGTATTTTCTCTTTCCAAATTATGATACAAGAGAGGAAGAATAATGAAAATGCTCTGAAAAGATGCTACTACCTTGCAGAAATCTGAATAGTCTCTTCACATACTGATATGATACTTGTGCTTGTTTTTGATTCATATATTTTGAACCACCATTACATCCCCGGCATGAAGCCAACTTGATCATCACGTATGATCTTCTAATGATTTGCTGTATTTTGTTCACCAGTATCTGATGGAGAATTGCTGCACCTATGGTCACGAAGGAAATTGGCCTATAATTTCTTTTCATGTTAAGTCTTTGTCAGATTTTGCTGTCAGGTTAATGGTAGCAGAAAAGGCTTTTTACAAAATCCAACATCCATTTACGATAAAAGAAAATCTGGTGAAAATAGGTACAGAAGGACCTTATTTCAAGAAATTATTTATGACAAACCTCATTTCAACATTATACTGAATGGGGAAAAATTGAAAGCATTTCCCTTAAGTCAGGAACTTGGCAAGGTTGTCCACTCTTACCATTCCTGCCAAATACAGTGCTCAAAACCCTAGCCAGAGCAATCAGCGAGAGAGTGAAATAAAGGAAACGCATATTAGAAGGTAAGTTAAATAATCCTTATTCTTAATTATCCTTATTCTTATATAACATTATTCTCTATATAGAACACCTCAAAAAGTCCAAGAGACTATTAGAACTAATTAACAAATTCGGCCAAATTTCAGGATACAAACTAATTTTAAAAATCAATAGCACTTTTCTACAGTAAAAATGAACTTACTGCGGAAGGCTGAGAAGACAAATCTCATTTTCAAAAAATTAAATACCTGGACATAAACCTAACCAAGGGGGTGAAGGACCTCAAAAATGAAAACTATAGCATGCTAGTTAAGGAAATTGAAGAGGATTTTAGAAAATTGAAAGACATTCCCTCTTTCTGCGTAAGCAGAACTTGTTTTATCAAAACGGTTATACTGCTAAAACTACTATATAGATTCAGTGTAATTCCTTTCAAAATATCAAGTTTTTTGCAAAACTTTCAAAAACAATTTTAAAATTCATATGAAATCAGAAAAGCCAAAGAAATTCTGAACAACAAGACAAAAACCGGTCACATTACAATTTCAGATGGCAAATTATTTTTCATAATAGCAGTGATAAAGACCATATGCCAACTGTATTGGCAAAAACCAGACAAGCCAGCCAACGGAACAGAACGGCTTCAATTATCTTCACCTATCTGATCTTCAACAATGTGGGCAAAAGCACTCAGGACCCAAAAGGACAACCTCTTCAACAAACAATTCTGGGAAAACGGGTTATACACATGCAGAAGAATGAATCCAGAAACACATCTACGACTATGTACTAATATCAAATCCAAATGGATCAAAGACCTAGATACTAAAAAAGAAACACTGAACTTCCTAGAGGACACGTCAGATACAACTCTTAAAGACATAGATGTGGGCAAGGACTTTCTCAGTAAAACACTTGATGCAAGAGAAACAATCCCCAGAATTAACTTATGGGATTATATCAAATTAAAAAGCTGCTGCACAACAAAGGAAACAATCAACGGAGTGGAATGAGAACTGACAGAATGGGGAAAATAATATTTACCACTTACATTTTGAACAGGGGCCCAATAACTAGAATATACAAATAAGTGAAGAAAAGTAGAGCCCCCAGTGTCAACGACCCAATTAAAAAATGGGCAATTGAAGTGAATGAACATTTCTAAGAAGTACAAATGGCTAGCAAGTACTCGTAAAGATGTACAATATCCTTATCTATTAGAGAAACGCAAACCAAAAAAACACTGAGGTACCAACTTACTCCCAAGAAGACGGCTTCTATCAAGAACTCAAAAAGCAATAGGCTTTATTGACTTGCTGGCCAATACAGAAGAAATTAATTTAGTTCTATAATATCAGGTGCCCCTTTACTGACTTATTTTTTTCCCTGTTCTTAAAACTAACCAGAGAAATTGGCATAGTGTCTTTGCCCAGCTCACGCTGGTTCTGTTGAGTCAGATGACACAGCCCAGGCAAGACACAGGCTATCACATGTTCCTGAAATTTTCACCAAATAAGACTAGGGAAATGTGGCCCATATAGGTATGGGAAATTATAGGCAGACTGGGGATGGTATCAGTCATCCAACAGAAGGTCTCCCAGTGGGCATTTCTACCGACAATGACTGACTTCACCTATGTTAAAAGAAAAAGTGAGTCTCCTTTTTTGGTCTGAGTCATGCATTTTGGCCTGGGGCTTTGTTTACTGATCTCAGAACATCCTAAGAGATTCAATGTAGTTTATCTCTCATGAGAAGAGAGAAGAATCTGTAAGACAAACTAGTGGAAGTTAGGGTTAGTAGTGAGTTAAGTAGTGAATTGAGGTCGTGTAAAGAAATTGGAAAAGGCGCCCGTTTCAAGAAAGAAATTCCAATAATCACTTCCAAGTGAAAAAACAAAGGACAGCTTCAAGTTTATTTTGACATTTTTCTTTATTGACTCCAATTTAGTCATTTATTGGTTCATTTACCCAAAGAAACTATACTCATGAATACTGTACTTCACGCACATGCTGACACATGCACATGCACACACACATCCTTTCCTCCAACTTTAGATGAGAAAAGTAGGCTTAGGGGACACTCTAAGAGGTCAAGTGTCAAGGTGACAACTGTCACTAAGATGAATCATGAATATATTTTAAAGCATTTATTTTAAAAATTGTAATTCATTTAATTAGTAACTAAATTTAAAGACAAATTTAGAATAACTCTTTAAAACTGATGCTGGCTGTTCAATAAAAGTACTTTTAAGTCTATAACATATCTTCATTATCATTCAAACTAAGAAAAAGTAAAAGTAAGACACTTAGGAAATATTTTACATGAGTAAGATTTGCAATAGTATAAAAGTTCATATGTTCATTGACCAGCATTCTCCTTCAGTTTAATGATAACATAGGATAATGAACATTACATGGGAAAATAATTGAGGATGTCCTTCAAAGTCACAGATGCAGCCTATGGCTGACCTAGCCAGCTCCCCCTGTAGAAAGTGATTCTCATAATACACTCACACTTGGACATAAAGTATGAACAAACAGTATTAACTGAAACACTGTTTGTAATGCCAAAAATTTGGAAACTAAACATACATCATAGTTGTTAAATATGCATCTCTGACTTTAAGTACAATGAAACATTTGTATATACACATATATATATATGTATATATATATATATATATATATATATATATATATATATATGATGAACAGAAATGTGTAAAGTCCATAGTACAGTTAATTAATAAAAGCAATATGTAGAAGAATATGTAAAATGTAATTCAATTTACACAAATACACTTTTCCATGTGTGGACTAACTCTAAAGGGATATGTAGGAAACCCCAAAAGAGAATTACATGTATGATAAAAATAGAAAAATAACGTGTTTCATGCTCAGATGTCTTCTAGGATCAAAGACAGGACAATTATCAAATTCAAGAGAGAAAAGGAAAAAATTTAAAAATTAGAAAAATGAGGGAAGATGAGACATTCTCTACGCACAGTGAATAAGTAAAATGCTTGCTATACACAAGCCATAATCCTTTATTCTCTACATTTTAAAAAGATTTTTGAGTCCAAAAGCATTTTCTCACAGTCAGTGCTAAGAGATTTTACGTTTCAAAAATCTGGGCTTGTGCTGACACATTGTCTAATGACGGGAAGACATTTATCTTTTCGTACCTTTTTAGCTTACTCTCTGCACAATAATTGTAAGTCTTCTATTCCCTTTTCAAATCAAATGTAGTGCAGTTCTGCAGGGTTTTTTTTTTTTTTAAGAAATGCCTCATTTTAAAAATCAATTCCATAGATGAGGTCTTAGGAAAAAGTGTAGATTAATTTAATGCTATTCCTCCCAACTCAAGGATATCATTTTTTGTCTGTTTTTTTTTTTAAGGTAATTTATTTTAGCTAATTCTCATTTGAGCTTTGGTTGACACATTCTAGCATTTACTCAGTTGCCAACGAGGTGATCTATCTACCCTCTGACTCTTGCTGATCTGATCCATGCCCCTTCGTGTGCTAGGCAGGCCCTCCCTGGGCTGCCCAGTGCTCTCCTGCATTTGCCCTCTGCTGAGCCACCTACTCCCACTGCTCTTCTGCCTAGGCTAGGAACTGCTGGCTACTCTGATTAGAGTCTCTTTTTGTCGCAAGTGCACTGTGGCATGTGCTTCCTTAGTGAAAATTAGTCTAATATAAACTGTGTGCTAAAGGTCAACTAGCACAGTTCTGGCATACCTACTTGAATTTCAATTCATGTTTCAGGTCATGAATTTGTCTCTTCTTTATATTTGCTTAATGGACAGCTTGCCCTTAGTGAAAAAGAGTTTTGACAACCCACCTATGTGACTCCACTGCATTTAGTGGCTTTAATTGGGATGGATAGGATCATAGAGACTTGAAATCCTTGTTGCTTTAAAATTAAGCAATCAAGGTCATATACCTCCTTGTCAGCATCTCCACTGATATGTCTCACTTTTATTGTATACTGTATTCCCCTCAGCTAATATGTGAGTCCATCCTTAGTGCACTTCTATTTACACTACTACCACAGAGCATTGGGTCAGCTCTTTTGAATATTGAATTATAGGAGAAAACCAAGGCCTCTTTGATTTCGCCAGGTTACTGAAGGGAGACAATGGATAGCCTTGTTAGTTACCTACTATGGGGCCTCAAAGAGCTCATAAAGGAGTTGGGAAGATGAGATTTGTGAATAAATGACAGATAGTGATAAATGATGTCACTAAATTAATGATACACCAATTAAAATATCGAGTGGTCACTGTGATATCAAAGGAGACCAAGAAGATCCTACAAAACATGACCCTGATCTATATTCCTTAGGTCCTGAGATGTCTTTCAATCCACACGAGTCCAATGATTCCAGAAGTTTGCATGTAATATAGGCGGGTTAGGAAACAAGACCGTAGACATCTTTTAGCTCCAAAGATTCTATGTAAGTACAATGTGAACTGTATGTAACATATATTTTTCTACAATCCAGGTCCTTGAGGGTTTCTTTTAAAAGCTAGCAGTCATTTTCTTGATAAATCAGAGTATGATGGGGTAAGGAATCCTGTTTTAAGCACCCTGACAGTTTAGGAACCAACAACGAAAAGGAGGAATTCAGTCTTTTTTTTAAAAAAATACGTAAAAACAAGGTTTTGGACAGCAGGATGTGAGTAAACAAAATTTTTTAAAAAGGATCTTTGTATGAAAAACAGGAGTCCCGTGGAAGGTTAGCAGCTTCCAGGAGAGAGCAGCTCCCTGCACTTTTCAGGTGTATGGCTGCTGTCCCACATATCTGGGTAGAGAAAGATCCTAGTAGGGCAGAAATCCATACACCCAGCACGGACTGGAGTCTGTGGCCAGTTAGGAACCAGGCTGCACTAGGTAGGAATCAATTACGAACCCGACCGATTCAGAACAATGCCAACCAGGTCTCAAAGTGCGACCTCACTGCACACACGCACCTGCACTCCACTTGCCTGAGGACTCCCACTGATCCTGAGCTCTGTCTCCTATCAGGGTGCCCCCTGATTCTCCATCATATTGAGCTTACTATGATTTTATTATATATCCAAAATTAATAATAATAAAGTGCACAATAAACTATGCACTTGAGTGTCATCTGGAAACTGACCCCTACCACCCATCACTGTCTGTGGAAAAGTTGTCTTCCTTGAAACCAGTCCCTGGAGCCAAAAAGGTTGGAGATTGTACTGGACTCAGATTTTTTCTTTACACGATAATGGTGAGGGCCAGCAATAGATCCCACATCAATGAGATAGTTTTTAAATTGTTTGTCATTTTAACCACCCCCCCCCAAAAAAAAAAAACACAAATAGCACAGCAATAGCTAAGTAGCAAGATGCCAGTCACCCTTGCATTGACTGTCCCGTCCTGTCATGTGAGATCTCAAGCAGGCAGCTGGGGTCCAGGAGCCTGGAAATGGAGAGAAAATTCTTTCACAACCCATTGGGAAGAAAAAGAACCCTAGAGATAAGGTAGGGGTCTGCTGCTTTGCCGTGATGGCCGAGAGAGGCAACTTAGGTGGACCAGTGGGTGACGCAATATTAGTTTCCAGGCTCACAAGACACACCAGGTTCACAGAGGAATGCCTTTCTCTCCAGGTGCCAGTGGGAGTCTTTTCTGCCTTCAGTTCATTACAGCCTCTTCCCAGTCACCTCAGGGGCAGTACACATCCCAGAGGTGCTCTCCAGTCACTGTCTCTGTCCCAGCACCACTCTCAAAATAAGATCTTTATTTTCTTGAATCTGTTCTATCTTAAAAATATCCTTCCTCTTCTGGGTTAAATTATGCCCACTCTATTCGAACCGCTTGAAAAGATTTCATCTTTCCAAGCATCGAGTTGTCATATTTCCTTTTTTAGAATCTTACAGTTAGATTTTAATTGGATTTAAGAAGCAGTCAAACTAGGACCACAGTTTCCCTGCTCCAGGTGTTCCTGCCCTCTCACCTTTGTTCCCCGACCTGCCACTTATTGCATAATAATTGTAGAATAACAGTTTACTGTTTTACTGCAATGAGAACTTTTCCATCCTCTCTCTTCTGCCTTATCACCTGCTTCATTTTCCACTGACCATCTTTGCCTCGCTCCTTGTCCCGTCAGGTCTTTAAAAACCCTGGTCATGACAGCCTTCTCCCCAGCTTTGCCCACACAGTAAGTAGTTTTTCCAAATGGTAAATTATTTTTCTTCTTTCCTGTCGATTTTTGAGAGCTCCACAGTCATGAATGCAGGGAATATGAAGATGGGGAAAGTAACTTGAATGAATGAAATAACAGCAAAACTTTGTCTACAAGTTTATAATGTATACAGCCATTTCTTGTGCAAACAATCTCTGTATCATTTTATACTAATAACTATACTTAGAAAGACCTATGCCTTGAACTCTTCTCTTTCCCACATCACTGTGTATTTCACATTGTGCTCTGTGAACATGAACTGAAAGTTAGCTTGATGGATAAATGGAGTTTCATTATTCAGCTTTCGGGGAAAAAAAAAACCTTCTCTTTTAACTTTTTAACTTTACAAGTTGAGATCATAAAAATAAAAATTGCCAGTCTCTTCCTTCTACTAGAACTCCCAGCATTGATGATAAAATTATGAAATGGTTCATTTTGCAAAGTCATCAAAGAATGGAATTTGGGAGAATTAGTCCGCAAAGATACCTGACTGACAAGTTCCCCTGTATCCTCCTCATTTCCAGTCCTGCTATAGAGATGCAAACATAATTGGATCCCTCTATGCTAGTGCTATTATTCTAAAAATTGAAAATGATAGGCCTTGGCCTCTAGTTAAACTGACCAGTGTCTTCTGGAGAAATCTCTTTCAAAAGTACTTTTCTGTACACAATTCAGGCTCCTCGGCATCTGCTAAATAAATGCTCAGCATTTCCACAGGCATTAAGTGCCTTGGGGAGGGAAGCCCTGAGAAAGGAAAATCATTGTTTTGCATTACTAAATCAGCAATAAATATCTGCCCTATTTTCTTATTTGAGAAATGATATTTTAAGTACAGATTTTTTTGTGAACTATGAGCTCCTTCCTCTTAATTCTGCATACTATTTAATATCCAACACTGTGGGAGTGGCCTTGTAGAGACCAGGACCACCTTGCCCAGCTGTCATTCTCATTTCTCTTATCATTTCTACAGCATTCTGCTACTTTTGTGCTTCACACTTTTTCAGAAACTGTTTTTCAAGGGCAATGGAACTAGACCTGATGTGTATGACCCAAGGTAAATAAGTACTTTGTGTGGTGACCATGACTGGGAAAAAGAAGACAAACTAGGGACAAAAAGAAGAGGAAAAAATAGTCAGCACAAAATCTCACAGGCACATGATACTAGGTACAATATTTATAATTATTCATATGTTTTATTTTTTAAATTTTTGAGAGAACAGTACAATATTAATATATTCTTCACTTATATTCATGATGAACACTGTTCAACTTGTGCTTTTTCTCTTCTCTCACACACAGTTTAAAACAAGTTGTAGACAGTGATACTTAACCTATAATTACTTCACCTACATCTTCCTACACATCCTTGGCTCTGGGTGTAACTCAGTGATTACAGCACTTGCCTGGAAGCGCAAGACAAGCCCCGGAGTTCCCTTGGTGGCTCATATTTGTAATTTCAGCACTCCAGAGGCTGAAGCAAGAGGATTGCTGTGAATGTGAGTCTACCCGGGGCTACACATTGAGTTCAAGACAAGCTTTGAACTACAAAGTGAGACCCTGTTGAAAAAAAAAAATCCTCCCATAATATCTTGGTACCACTGTCACTCTTATTATTTTTATTGGATAAGTATCTGCCTAATTTCTTAATTTTAAAGATATGTTTTGCCTTGTTATTCAAGAGTAATGTGAGTTGAGATGCTACTTTATTTTTTTCTTTTAACAATATTTTACCTATAGTATTGATCCAACGGATTGGATTTTAGTAGAAATGAATGAAGGAAGGAAGGAAAAAAGACAGAAGGGTGGAAGAAAAGAAAGAAGCAAAGGAAATTTCAGTGCCTTAACAAAATGATGCTTATTTCATGCTCAATAGAATTGCACGTGGGTTGGACCACCTAAGTCAAAACAGCATGGGCATTATATGTACTCTAGATTGGAGCAGAATGTGTGGAAAGCCAGGCACAGAAGTGTCTGACTTCCTCCCACACTCCTTGGCTTTCTAGCATAGTCATGTGTTCTTTGAAATCTAACTGGAAGACACTGACAAGAGTAGGAAACACAGTTCGTCATCTCTGCCAGCTATGAGATCCAGTCATCACATGTCCTAGTTACCTAATCATTGTTGGAATAGAATGCTTGGCACCCATAAATGTAGGGAGGAAAAATTCATTGTAGCTCACAGTTTCAGAACATCACACATCATTCATCAGCAGGTGATTATTTTCATTTATGTCCCTTTTCCTGTTTTTCACTGCAGAATATGTGTGCAAACAGCCATGGACTAACACACACAATAATTTTTAACACAGAGCTTTTGTGATCACTCTTGTTTATCACGGGAAATATCTATCTGTTCATCCCAGTCGGAACACAGCCGATGGTTCAAAATGACAATTTCACCAGCAGTCAACTTGGTGAAGCGATAGACTTTTGGGGATTCCTTACAGGACTCTAATTGAGGGCTATTTTTTTTTTTTTTTTTACAGGGGCATGGGTAAGGGGCCACTTAAAGTCCTTTGAGTGACTCAAAGACAGTCACATTACAGAAAAGCCCACCCCAGCACAGACGGCAACTCCCAGGGACTGCCTGCCGCCTCCCAGGAGCCAGGAAGCGCTGCTTTTCTCTGGCCTTCTTTTGGGGCAGCTCCTGCTTCCTCTCTCCGTCTGCCTCCTCTCAGTTGCTTCCCTGCTCTTCACTCCGGGCGCCTCGCACACTCACCTAGCCACACGACCTCCTCACTCTTAAATGCCCCTCGGTGTAGCATCCCTATGCAGGCCAGAGACCACGTGCCCGTGCCAAAGGACACACGCCACAGAGGAAGTGCGTCGAGAGCCAGAGCGTGCACGCAGGATGAGCCGCGCCTACGATACTCCCCACGTGGCTGCACGCCCAGCCGCGGGTGCAGCTGACTGCCACGAGGGCTCCCCCCACCTCTTCTTATCACGTGCACCTGTGAGCCACCATACTCGCCTCCACACCAGCCCCGGGTCAGGAGGGCTGGAGGACTTGCTATGCCAGACACAATCTTTCCATTTAACAAAACCCAGTCTGCTAGGGAAGACTGACATGAAGTAGACTCCAAGTTACTAGCAACTAGATGTGGCTTAAAATAATCATATCTGGCCATAATGGAATATTAATTTACTATAAATACTGGTCTGCAGGAGAAGCATTTTTAAATGATTAAAGGCATCATTAAAGTTCTTAAATCTCCTAACTAACCCCCAACCCCCTCCCCCCCACACACACACACACCCGCTTCTTTCTTCTGTGACAGCAGCGAGCCTCCGAAATGCAGGATCTGAAAACCAGAGTGAAGGGAGGTAGCAGGATTCTGAACAGCAATAGTGATCCACAGTACCAGGTGGATCTGTATGCGACACCACTAATAACAAGACAGAATGAGGAGGTAATGTATGGCGTTGGTCCCATTGACTCTGCAATCAGGTTGCTACACTGGTAATCCAGAGATCTCTTCTGCATTGTGGCAGGTAACAAAAGACAACCTAACGTTAAACAGTTTGATCCTGTTCCACCTTCCTAGGGCCTGGTGACCCTCAGTACTCCTTTCGTCCCCCAGGTTTGACTTTCCAGATAGGAGATACGAAGCCCCAGGCATGGAAAATATTGCCTATTTTCCCATTTCCTGTTCAATTCTTCTAAATTGCCTTATATATAAAGGCAAGTTAGCAAACTTGAGAGAAAGAAGAAATTCCATCCAGTGGCTAGAAGAGGCTGTGTAGGAAATGCGTCATTTGGATTTATCAGCGGCCTAAGATTGCCTCCAGAGACTGTGTTTCAAACACAGGGACTGGTGACCTTAGCTGCAGAGAGAAACCTGTGGGCAGCCCCTTCTCCAAATAAATAAATAAATAATAAAAACCAAATTCCTTCTTCTTATTCCCAGAGAGTCTAATTCATCTGATTTGAGGTATGACTTAGACACTCAGGGTTTACAAATTTGATGCAATGATTTAAAGCGCAAGGAAAACTGGGACCACAACTGTAAGCCTCAGCAAACACTCTGATACTCCTCATGCAGACTAAAGAACTGATGTTTTTCTTTGCAGCGTTTCTTGGGCCCCTCTTCTCATCCGTTCCCGTATATATATATCATAAGTCAGGTGTGCATTTTCACCTTATTTACCTCGGTACCACTCAGTATTGCAGATGCTTCCTTGCTTTGGATTTTTTCTCCCCCAAGATATGCATAACAGCTAAAAAACAGGCTAAACACTAACTTCAGAATCAGGTGGACACAATCCTCATAGCACAAGCTCAACATCAGGTTGCCTACATTCAAATATCTTCACCAGGTTTTTCAACTTAGGAATGACTGCAAACTTTTCAAATCTTGGTTTCCACTTCTGTAATGCTGTTACGGCTTATCCTGTTGTTACAAAATTTGAAGCTGATTCTGGAAATTCTATGCATTGTAATTGAACCTTACTTGGTTTGTATTAAATGTTAGCTATTGTTGACACTATTAGCCGCATCATTATTTTTATTCATGTTTCAGTTAGTTACATTCTTTTCTGGAAGTCAGAGACAGGCTTGATAGTCACTCGTAGGATCTGGGATCTTGTTAGGGAAACAAAATCTCAGAACCCATTCCAGACCCGCATTTGTTTTTCAGGATAAACTACAAGTACATTTATATTAGCGAGCCGTTGCTCTGGTTCTTAGCTCTGGGCCTTTGCTAAGGATTAGAAGTCATTAATAATTTTACCTCAGATCAATTGAGTCAAATTTTCAGGAAGTAGAACTCGGGTGTTAAGAGTTTTTCGTTTTTATGAGTGATGCCAAAATGGACCTGAGGTTGCACAGCTGTGTTCTCGATCTAGAAGTCACCGACAGCCTTGTTGGTGGCCTGTCTCTCCCACTTGTCTTCCTTTTTCTCGTTTCCCCCTTCCCTTCTTCAAACTGCCTTCCTCGGCCTCTCTCTAGCTTCTTTTCGACTGTGGGCAGCTTCTGTTTTTCTTACCATACAATTACATACTTATCCTTTTCTGAAACTTATTTATATTTACATTTTGAAATCAAACTTAATACTAATAGCTCTCTTATATGAAAGAGATTCATCCACACAAGGGTCCCAAACTGATTAACCATATGCTGCTTCTAGATGTGTCCGCATCTTGTGGTCACTCGAATTTGGGACACATTCCTGTCAATACTTTAAGTTTTATCCTTTATTCTAAAATTAGCTAAAAGAAAGGGTTTATAGCTATTGTACTGTATATTAATTCCCAGTAGGGAAACATTTCTAGACATAAAAAGTCTTAAAATTAAAATAAAAATGCCCAAATTCTATTACAAAGACAATTTCTTGTTTGTAAAGTTTGTGGAATGTTTTTTTTTTTTTTTCTACACAATATCATGTAATTCTTACAACCACCTGTAAAGCATTTGAAACCTATTTTGTACTCAAAGCAAAGATAAGTGAGGTCAAACAACTTGCCAATGCCTGTGTAGCTTAGACATGACCGAGACATTCTACACTGTCCATCTGGAATCTTTCAGACTGTTTCTCTCACACTGGGCTCCTCCACAGACCGGCCTCCGTGGAGCTGCTTGAACTTGAAATGAGGTAGTGTAAACTAACGAGAGTGAAGCAGGATCCTGCGAGTCGTGCTTGTCTCCCTTTTTGTGCCTAGTGATGTCAACACTGTGAACAAGGCTTGCTTTTGAAGCCTAGAAGTTCTATATTAGACAAAAACTAAAGCACTAGGACTTTGATCTGCCCTGTCATCATTCCAGTGTGACTTGTTTCTGAGCAGGCTTCTGTGCAGATCATTACAACATTTGCTTTGATAGTGAGTTTCTGACAATGTCTTTGACCTGACACAAACACATTTCTCACAGGCCCACTTAACCAGCACCTCTCACCTAGCACACTTCAGGATTAAAGGAACAAAGTGGAGAAGGAAATCTGCCTGTGAATAATGAAACAAAAAACAAATACATAGAGCAACATGTATCACTCATCTCAGAGCTTTTAGCTGGTAAATAATAAAGCAAAAGTACAAAAGTTATAAGCCATTCCTAACCAAAAATAGGCTCATGGTTTTATAGTGAATATTTGAACACAATCCAGATTCACATTTTTAAAACATACAGACAAAATGCATACCAATCTCAGCTACTATCAATCATTTCCTTACAGCCAAATGAGGTTTTAATGAAATAAAAGGCTCAGAAGATTTAATCAGGAAACTTCATCAGTCATCCCTGTTAGATGGCATAGGAAGGACCAGCGGTGCAGGTGGTAGAAGAATGTAGCGATGCTTGAGAATTACAAAAAAAAAAAAAAGAGTTTCATTTACATTAGAGTATACCATCAGGTGGGACAGCAGGCAAGTTCCAAGAATGGAGTCCTTGCAGTCAGAGTGAAGGTGTAAGGCTTTTATTAGGAGGGAATCATGGGAAAGAGCCTAAGTTAGCAATTATGATGCTTTAGAGATGAGTTTCTATGGCTCCTTGTTCTCTTTGTAACATCTCTTTTTATCTAAAGTTTATGTATCAACATCACAAATTGACAAGGCCACTTATTTTGGCCTCACAGAAGTCTGCTTAGACTCAGATAAGGATGTGGGTATGCTTTAGTTTTTTGGGTACTATGAGGATAAAAGGGATATATGCTCATTAGGAGAAATAATGGCTTTTGCAATTAGTGTTACCCTGTGTTGAGTTAGCTAACCTTGGTGCAGTGTTTTATAATTACCCAGTGCTTGAAGTCTGAGAATTTTAACTTGTTAGCTACCACATTCCTCACGGAGAAGCAAGCAGAATCAAATCATTAACTGAGGCGAATTGGGTAAAAACAGGCCAGGAATGCATCTGAAATGGTTGAATGCTGAGAATTTTAACACTCTAGGTACCTAAATTTCTTTATATCTCTAGCATCTTATCTGTCTTCATAGTTCCAGAATGATAAGGATATGTTTGTCTCAATATGAGACCAAAACATCTGGAGGACAGATGACAGGTCTAGCACTCCTTCGTATGATAGTAGATTCTTGTTCATGCCCATGGCTTTCCTAGAAGACAACTTGACTTCCTTTTACCTTGAAATTCCTGGGGTCTCCACTGCCTTCTAATCGCCATACTACTTGGCCTCCTAGGTCTTCTTTCAAAATTTGGGTGGGAGTCTTCATGCTCAGAAATCTGGCATTTTTATCATATTCACAAGACAAATGCCACATGGATGATGCCAAATCTGCCACTGTCTTGAGCAGTTTTGTGGAGGATTGAAGCATGGCCACAGATGACTGAGTGTGAGGGTGGCTAAACTCTGCGAAACACTTTTATAGGTCACCTTGCGTAGTGCTTTGGGTCTTTCTTAAAGAAGTTTACCCTTTTACACCTTTGATTCTGTGAAGGGTGGGGTCTAGCCAATCCCTGAGACACTTTCAAGCCTTTCCGATTTCTAAACCACATGGTCAGATACAGTCACAGAAGAAACCTCATTTCTGGTGCTAGTTTCTGTACTAGTCACTGTCTTGTCAATAGAAAAATGCCTGACAACCACAGCTTATGAAGAAAGAGACTTTTATTTTGGCTGAAAGTTTCAAAGGGTTAAATCAATGGTAGCTAACTCCAGGGCAGAAACCAGAGGACAAAAGAGGACGAAAGGAAAAGCTATTCACCAACTAGAAGTCAGGAATTTAAGAGAACAGAGAAGTGGGGACGAGAATATGTCCTTCCAGATGAAGCCACCAGTGACCCTGCCCTTCCAACTAGAACCTATTCCCAAACGTGACACTCTGAGGGACATTTGGGATCTTTAAAAATCATAAGAATATGTGAAAATACTTCAAAATCAAACAGCGGGAAGTAAGCAAGTTGAGAAAAATTTGCTACCTGTCAAATAGAAGTGATGAGGATGTGGCAAATTACAACCTAAGTCTTTTTACTCTCATGTAAGACATTTGAAAATAAAACAAAAAAGGCACACACTAAAAACTCAGCTTCTCCCTGGTGCTCAGCAATTTTTTTCTGGAGCTTATTAAATTTATAAGCTATTTGTGTTATGCCCAGATCGCAAGTCCCCACGGAAGACCCGAGGAGCCTTTTCTGATGCAAACACGTGAGTCTTTATTGCAAGCTTGAGCCTGGGCTCTCCCTCTCCAGCGCAGTGGAGGCTAAGGAGGAGCCCCGAGTGTAATTTTTACTGGGATTTTATAAACAAAAATTACAAGATTTTAACAGAAATTACGTAAGTTGTTTACCACAAAAACTGATTGGTCAACATTTAATGCAAGAATAATTTGTGAATCTATGATTGTTCTATGATTGTTAGTATGTGCTCAGTAGAAAGTCTCTATCAGCTAAAGTCTGAGTAACGACTTACATTGCTAAGAGACTGCATACCCTGTGATGTTTTTACTCACAGAAGCAAGAAGGGGGATTTTTCACAGAAGAGAAGAGAAATGGGGCATGCATTGTTTCTACATCAGGAAGTTTATGCATCTATAGACTTGCAACCTATCAGCCATGGCGACCTCTGGATACACAGAAACATAGTTTGGTTATTCCTGGCACAGGTGCAGTGTTAGAGCCAAAAGCTGATTTTTCATGAGCTCAGGGAGAGGGGAGGCCGTGTTTATCTAACTCCGGGGAAACAGAAACTCAGGCCTGCTAGTTAGAAAGGGAAATTTGAAGCCTGTCATGGAGTCTCCTTGGCCTGTGCCACTTGATCTTTTGGTTTTTCATTTGAAGTTATAATAATAAAATAATTATATGTTCTATCTACGAGAGCAAACATTTACTGTTTTGTCTTATTACTGATCTTGAAAATTGGGCAATAATGCATAAAAATTGCTCATTTCTCAATATTCAGGTGTAATTCTATGTTCCTTATCTGTTAATGTTCATGATAGAGAAAATAGTTTCTGGGTTAAAAGAAAAAAAATCACTGCAAATATTTTTCCTGTTCCCAAGTGCTATTTGTATGACTAAGACTGCAGGAAAGAGGCTATGTAGCCCGTCATCACTAATGAAAAAATTGCACTTTCCTGATCTTCCCTGACTCATAACAGGACACTGAGACGAGGATATGATTAAGCAGTTTATTTTTATGAATAAACAGAATGAAATAGTTCTGTGATAAGAAGAAAAATATTTTTAAGGGAAAAAGTATGTTTTTCTCAAGATGAATTAGATACAGCCCTGCATCAAATATTGGTATTATACAGAAAAGGTAAATGCAAAATGATTTTCAGAGGTTTGAAGACAAAATAATAACAGTAAATTAACAGTCATGTTTAATTTTATTTTTCTTTCATGTTCTTCTAAACTTTAGGAACCTTGAATACTAAAACTTATGATTGTTAGAATTATTTTTTAAAAGCCAAATATTTAACTATGGAAGAAATTTGCACTGTTTAACTTGGATAAATGTGCATTCAACCAGGAAATGATTCATATTCAATCAGGAAGTGATTAAAGGAAGTGATTCAATCAGGAAGTGACATGTAGGAACTTAACCAGACCAAATACATTAAGAAAAGTATGTTTTACTATTGCTTAGCACATGGCTATATGGAATAATAAAATTTATTCTCATCAGAGAAAAAATAAAAACAAATTTTTTTTTTTTGTGAAGGGTTACAGGTGATGCTTCTTATCACCTCATACTCAACAATGCAAAAATCAGAAAAAAAACTCTAAATATCTTGTAACTTTCTTTTTAATTGTAAATTTAACAGTATTGTGGGAAGGAGAACAGAAATACAAAAATACACTATTTATTTACCTTTCTAACCAATTCTTTTCCCAACAACTTCCATGCCCTTGGGAATAACTTGTGCTTCTTGCACTTTATGATAAAATAATGACCAGAACTGAATTTTTTACATCAGTTAAAATTTCTTCTGTCAAAGCATTGAGCACTTTACATTTTACTGCTGGAAAACTTTGCCATTCCAGGTACATGTCCTCAGGATATCGTTCTATCTTATTTCCTCCTTCACATCTGATATTTTACTTAATAATGTTAAGGACAATAGCAATTTGATTTTTAGCAGAATGAAACTTGATTATACTCTCAACTATTATTCACTGAAGAACTATTATGTAACAGCTTATATGGGAAGAATGTTATTTGTCATTTAATTACCACAGTAGCCTTTGTAATTGCTCCTGTATCTCCAATTAGCAGTGAGTACAGAGTGAGTCATGAGTATTAATTATGTCATTCAAGTTCATTCTGTGAGCTGGTCACCGACATACTTAATAGTTATCATTTACTTTCTGTCATTTCCGTTTTCAACCACAGAACTTACCATGCCTTTCCCATCCTCAGTCAATGGAATAAAATTGATGCTGACCTCAGCCTCATTCCAGAAAAGAAAAATCTAGCCCAATCCTGTCCACACAGAAATATTCATTTTTTTCAACGGCAGAACCATGTCCTAAATTGGACCGATAATGGTGCTTCCCAGGTCTAGTGATAGGCTGTGGGTGAGTGCCATAGATTGGATATTTAATGTTCTCCAAAGGGGTCCACGTCATAAATCTTAGTTTCCCAGGATGACCTTTCATGAAATGAAACAAACTCTCTCTCTCTCTCTCTCTCTCTCTCTCTCTCTCTCCTCTCTCATAATTCAAGCCATTTATTCTGCCATAGATGCCCTTACATCACCATCATCACATTTATCTGAAGCCCAAAGTAATGAATTTGTTTCATGTTGGCTGGGAATCTTCAAAATTGTAATATTCTAAGATAAAATAAAACTTTTTATAATCTAATTAGCTCAGATTTTTTTTTTATAACAACACAAAACTAACTACTATAAGGACTTCTCACATTTTTGAAGAAGTTGCTGAAAACCTAGAGCTCAAAGTAACCATCTTGCCATAATAAAATATTTCAAAAGAAATGAGCCAAATTTCTGTGCTAACTGTGCTTAAGTCAGGGCTACTCTCATATTTGGGAACTTATATATTATTTTTTTCTAAATTTAAACCCGGTATGTTAACTACTTTGTCATCGTTGTGACAGAATACTGGAAATGCACAAACTAGGGGAAGAAAAGTTTAGTTTAGCTCCCAGTTTCAGAAGGTCACAGTCCATTCAGAGGTCACCAGCAACAGCGGAAGCACACGGCAGAGGCAGAGGTGGAGGCAGCGCCACACAGCATTGCAACTGGAAGTCAATTCTCTGAAGGAAGAGAGGAAGTAGCATATATCCTTCCAGGTTTAAGCCCCTTCCACGTCACATGTGCCACGCAGCTGTAATCTGCAGCAGGCCCCTAATCCACCACACTCATAATCTATAATGTACCACATGCCTGTCTTCCACCACATGCCCATAACCCACCCCTCCAGACCAGGTCCCCATCTCCTAACAGCACATGCTTTCATTCATAATCCATAACATCCAAATATATGAGGCTTCTGGGAGATTTCCAGATCCACACCACAATACCTGAATTGAGTTGAATTTTATTCCTTTTACATAGGACTGTGCTGATACATGCAAGAGGCAGAGGTGACAACCAAGCTTCCTATTATAATCCCTTATTTGTCCTTAAAGCTTGTTCACCTCTAAAGAACAAGAAAAAATATAGAATAAATTCTAGTTCCAGACATTTTATGTCCCTAAGATCAGACCCTGAGTCAAAGATTTATGTACAAATAACTTACTAAAGACATGATACCAATAGTAACTATCAATTAGTTTTGTGTTTTGGTGGGGAAAACACAAAAATAGAAGAAGCCAAGCAAAGGCAAAATTTCCCACTAAATTCCACCTTTAACCTGACTCCCACCGTTGTTCTAGACTGTTTTTTTGTATCCTGCGGTTTGTCCTACTTCCAGGCAGGGTACTGGACTTCCTGATTTATTTTCAGGCTAATTACTAACAAATGGACAACGCTGCACTGAGGGGACTACAACTCCAGGAGCTGCCACCTCTGCTAGTCCTAGAAGTGAGAAGTAACTCCACTAACCTAAGAATAGATTTTTGAAGAGAGGCCATTAGAAGAAAAGCGCTCACAGCATCTACCACAGAAAGCAAGGTGAAATATAAGTTTTTTCTTGAATATATTCTGGCACAGTCAGCTTCACTTAAAAGGGAACTTTAAAATTAAAAGTATAGAAAAGTTCTCACTATGGTGATGTGAAATCGAAGTACAATCTATTAGTTTGCACCATTCAAGAATAGAAACTTCCCCCAGTCTGTGATGTTCTCATATGTTTTTAAATTCAGGAACCATTTTTCTATCCACAAAACTTGATCCCATTAGTTTCATTGTAATTTAACTATCTCATCATTACCTGGCATGACTTTTCTCACATATATGCTGGGATAATAACAAGGCTTGTACTGGTAAGTTGTTTTAAAAATTGAAGGAAAAATGCATTATCACAATGCCTAGAGCTGAGCTATTTTGGGGCTATTTTGGCCTGTATCATGGTCCTCCCACCCACCCCCAGGATGATGAAATTCTAATCCTTAGAACCCAAATATGATGATGTATGAATATAAGCTCTTAAAGGGAAGTGATTAATTTAAAACAGCTTGTGATTACTGGCCATAACTCAATCTGTCTTGTGTCCTTATAAGGAAAAGTACTGGAACTCAGAGGCACAAGGAATTGGTGTGAACACAGAGAAAAGACAGTAAGAGGACACAGAGAGAAAATTACAATTTATAAACCAAGGGTACAGACTTCAGAGGGAGCTAAATCTTCTTGACTTGAACTTTTTCAATTCCAGACAGTTGAGAAAATAGATTTATCTTACCTAATCTACATAGTATATGGTAAGTTTCCACAAATTCCCTAGCAAGCTAATATACATACATATTAAAATGATCATGTTTTAGTTCTCATTCCAGTCAGTATCCATTCCTGGGTACCCATGTGTGAGTAGATGACTATATGTCAGGATAAAAAATTATTTTTAAATGATGATGTGGGCTTACTATGCTGGGCATTTCAGAAACAAAGCCCAGAACAGAATGGAATAGTTTGTACAAAGGGAATATCAAATAGACTCATATTCCAGGTTCCTCGACAGTGTGTTCTCAGGAGGCACGAAATTACGTTCAAGTCTATATTCCAGAGACTATAGTCACATTAACATGAAGACCAGATGGAATAATCCCAGGATCCAAAAGCATTTATTTCAGAGCATTAGTAAAGGATGGGTTGAAGTGATGTTTATATCTCCCTATGGTCTCTTAAATCTAATTTTGACTTAACATCCCTGTTAATGCTACTTAGGAACTATAGGTATTTAACACAAACTAAACAATCTCTCGTGTTATGCATGTAATGCTGAAAAATAAATCTACAAAATAAAAATCATGGATCTCTTTATAACTGCCTTCCAAAGGGCACAATTTCTTAAATATATTTATTGAATAGTAATAAAGTTTAAGTAATAATTCAAAGACCTAATAAAGCTTTCCCAAATGTCAAAAGAAAAATGAGTTAAATATTAGAAAAGAAAAGAAAACTTCTATGTGCTTCTCCTTTTCAAATTCTACTCATCCCTGAAGCAAAAATGTCCTCACAGTATTAAGAGAATATTCAGTTATATGAAAATAATTACTTTTGAGACATTATTCCCATTTGAAATCCATAATAATAGACAAACTAGGCAGGTCACTATATGTTTTTCTTCAATCAAAATGGTAAGTGAATAGATAAGAAAATTGAAAAATTTATACAAGTTTCATATGTAGACATGTAATGTAAATATTTAGAAAGATAAAGCTAAATTAGGCCCAGTGTAATTGATGTCCTTTCCTTTCAAATAAGAAGTCTTGAATGAATTAACTGTTTCAACAAAAAATATTTTGTACTTTAATAAAATTTCAAGTTTAATTTCATATAATGTATTAATTATTCAATAAAAGAAGCCAAAAATAAGACTCGAAGCAGGTTTTCTAAACATAGACCATTCTCTAAACAGGCAAATGCATAGAGCTAGATCTTCTTAAAGTCTTTGGGAAATTAAAATGAAACATTCCCCCAGTCATTCTTTATTCTGCAATTTGATCAGCCAATAAAATCCATAAATCTCATAAGTTAATCAGAATCCCCAATGTTGAAATAAAATTTCTAACATTCAAAACTTCAAGAAGAGCCTTAACTCTACTCCTGGGTTCAGGGGATTCAGTCCATGGTTCAAGATGCCAAGGAAGGAATTTCGTGGTGGAAAGGCATGGCAGAACAAAGATGCTTACATGAGGGTTACATGAGGGATCAAGTAGAGCAAGGGAAGTATATAAGGGAGGAAAGGATGACAGACCAGGTGCAGTACTTATGGTCCTACCTCCCTGGTCCTCACCCATAGACATACCCAAAAATGTGCTCCACCAATTCCCTGGATGGCACCCAAGTGAGTCAAGTGGGCACAACCAAACTTAGCTATCTTATCTAACCCCTTATCAACTTGGCACCCAAATGCATGTCATTAATCCACAATATAAACACAAGATCACAACTTCTCCTTCTATGATACAACTATCCTGCATAAAACAGAAAAAGCAATAATTCCTTCTCCAAAGTCTCAACACTCTCAGCATTTTTCAAAAGTCCAAATTTATGTATCTACTTAGACTAAAGGCAAACTCTTATCTATGAAATTCCATAAAAATTAAAAACAAGTTACAAAATCCAAAAATATAATGGCACAATGTAAACACACCCTTTACAGAAGGACAGAAAAGAATAGGACCAAAACAAGACTGAAGTCAAGCAGGGCAATATTAAATTCTGTGGCTCTGTATGTAACATCTAGGGCACATGGTAGTTAGCAGGTGAATTCCAAAGGGTTTGGGTACTCTTATTTCTGTGGTTTTGCTGGTTGCAGCCCCTATATGTTCTTTTTTGGGTTGGCTCTGCTCTGTACCTGTGGCTTTCCTCAATAGTTGTTCCCATTGTTGGCATCCCTGACTTGCTGGGTTCACCAATGTATCTTTAACTGGAGTCATACAGCATCAGACATTGCCTTTTCCTGGGGCCTTGGCAGACTAGACTGGAGGCAGTGGTGCCCACAGTAGAAGGCCTTTTCCTTGCCTGAACTTTCCAGCCTACTGTTTAAATCTGAGTGGAAGCCTCCTCAGTCCCAAAGCTTTTTTATTCTTCATGCCTATAGGAAAAAAAAAAATCAAACAGAACTATGTGGATAATTTCAAGGTTAGCTGGCAGCTAGAATACTAGGCAGAACCTCTGGACCATACTGCAATGATCTCCCAGTGTCTGGATGACTAAGCACAATGAAATGTTTCCCAGGGAACCAATTCTTTAGGCAGCCATTCTCCTGCAGGAGGCCCGGGAAATTGCTTCTCAAACACAAGTTTTATAATTTTGCACTCTTCAGAGGGATTATCTCTGAGATTCCCTCAAGGTATCTTTATTTTTGTTCACATATTTAGCTTCTTTTACAATGGCATCAATCTTTCCTGCACTCAACCCTATTCCTTCGACCCAAAATTTACACAAGATTTATTTTAGGTCAAAATAAGATTTTCAAAATTTTCTGCTCTGTTTTTTGCCCTTGATTCCATCATTCTACCTAAAAATAGCCACCAGTATCCACAGTATGAAAACTGGACTTCTGTGAAATTTACTCTACCAAATCAATTAGTCCACCACCTTCAATCTTGGTTGCTCTCAAAGTCTCAAAACATGGTCAAAAATATAGTCAAGTGTTTTCCAGAATATAACACGTATGGCCTTTATTGCAACTACCAATGCAGTCCTTGTTCTCAATTAAAAACTTCTGAGTCTAGCCTTTACTGTACGCATTTCTACTGACATTCTGGTCTTCTGGGATTTGACCAGAATTAGGCACCTAGCTCTACTTACAGCCCATTTTTGGTAGGCTCTGAGGCCACAACAACATGGTAGGAGCATATGACAAAGCAAAGATGCTTAGTTTATAGTGTCAGGGAGAGGAACATGGGAAAGATATCAAAAGGAAAAGGCCATATAGAACCCAAGGTCATGTTTCTGTGACTTACCCACATATGCCCAGAAGTGTGCTGTGCCAATTCCCTTTTAGCTCCTAAGCCAATGAGTGTGATACCATCAAACTTACTTAACACATTACATATTAGTAAATGTCTCTGAAGTTAATGGGCAGTAAATAAAGAGATACTATATCAACTGTGAAAGTTTTTGGCTATGTTCACTTGGCTAGGTTATAGTCCCCAGTGAGTCAGCCCAACATTATTATGGTATTGGTGTGCAATCATTTTGTAAAAAGGGCTATAATCAATAATCCGTGAACTTCATGCAGTAGATTGTTCTACATACCCTGGGTGGTCCTTATTCAATACACTGAAAGACATGAGAACAGAGACGAGATTCCATGATGAAAAGGAATTCCTGCCTGTGAACAGCAGCCGCTTGGGGCATGAACAAAACTACAGTGTGAACTTCTTGATGGCTGACTCCATGAATTTCTGACTTGCCTACCCAGTCACCTCAGTGACGTAAGCCAATTTACTATTGTGCACAAAATACTTTAGCTCGATGTAATCACTGTCATCTTGTTTGTCATCTTGTCAGCTAAGGTAGAGGCCATACATAGTGCTCTCAACTATACTTTTTCTCCTCCGATGAATTATAAAATTAAAGAAAGAACATAATCCCATAGTCTCTCTCTCTCTGTCTCTCTCTCTCTCTTTCTCTCTGTCTCCTATATTACTTCCCTCCCTTTTATTTTCAGGAAGGTAAACGAATGGAGGGAAATTAAATCGATATAGATATAGAGAGCTTTCTTAAGTGCATCACAATAGAAAAATGAAAAATGAATGTAAATGAAACATAAATATATGAGTAACACATACTACAAGTGTTTTATATTTTGTAGGTGTGTTGTTTCTCCTAAAATAACAGAACTACTGATTATACCTACAGTATAAGTAAGATTTAATATTTTTCAAGTGGTTAGAAAATTCATTGCCCCTAAAACCCAAGGAAAGTCATCATAATGAAACTCAAATGGTTAGAGAAATAGACAGGAGAGAACCATCACATGTCCTTGTAGCACCATCTGCACGGCTGCTACAGCTTGGCCTTCTACTGTGGGCACCACTGCCTCCAGTCTAGTCTGCCAAGTGAAGAGAACAGGCTAGTGTGCAAGAGGCCACCTCAGCTGCAACTTCCGTGATCAGTAATAAGCTAGAAACACTGATCACAGAGCCGACTTAGGCAGCAAGAACAAAAGGGGATGGCCTGAAAAGCACTGGGCATGTTGGGAAGACTGCTACCAATCCTCCTTGGTCTGTGGCTTCTTGAAAGCAAAATCCAAAAAAATGGTGGTAATTTCTTTTAAACGTTTGTAATAAAATAAATCATCATCAGGGCAGTGCGACAAGCCCCTGAAGCCACTGGCTCACCAGTTTTTATGTCAACGACCTTCTGTACTAACAAAAGTCAAAAGAAATCATCAGCATGCAAACCCCAACTAGAAACTTCACCACGAAACCAGAAACTTCACTTTTATTCTGTTTATTGGAAATGAAATCCCTAGAAGTCACGCAGTGTCATGAATGGTCAGAATATTTACAGTGAAAATTCAATTCCTTCTATGGACATCCTTTAAAATTCTGTTAAATTATGAGAGCTCCTCTACTGTAAGGCAAACGAACTGAGGCATGGTTAAGTCTTTTGGTTTTTCATAGGCCTGAACAACTGTGCTAGTATTCCATTAATTTCTACCTCAGAGAAGGGACTTTGGCAGATGCAGAAGTGGGAGCTGAAGAGAAATGAGCAATCCCACGGACAGAGACAGATCGGCTCTCCAGTCAGTGTCCAGTGACGTCTAACATTCCAACCCCATTATCTTCTTCCAAGCTTTTGTTACGTATTGAAGGATTCCCTGGTTTTGGAAGCACCTACACATTCTTTCCTTACTAGTTCTGAAAGTTTCTGGCATTAAAAAAATTCACTTAATTTCTGAAACTATGAATTCAAACACAATTCAAATTTTCTTGTATTCAGTGCTGGAAACACAACCAGTGTTTCTGTTTTTTAGTATCTGGATGATATATGTGTGATTTTCTTCAAAGAAGAGTAACAACTGCAACAATGACAAAAACAATAATAACAACAAAATATAGATGGTTTCAGGATGTCCTGTTATTGAGATGGCAGCCCTACTCTACCATCTTTGGACATTGATGCCAGTACAAAGGGACGAGCTGGCTGAACTCTAGAAGAAATTATACTGTTCTCATTTATACAACATGACTTCTTCCCTCTGGGTGACTTCTAAAGATGACTCAGAAATACTCCAAGACTAAAAATTTGTGAGAACAAAAATACTGCTCTTTACGGTCCAAGAGCATTTATCTTAAGAGGTAACGTGATCCTCTATACAAAGGTTAGTGATACTTATAATTTTGTACTACAGCTTATTTAAATCAGAATAATAATCAGGAAAAGGAAAGAAGGGGGAAAAGAATGTGAGGGACCAGGGGGGCAGAGTAGGATGAAGCTCACTTGCATTTAGAAGACATTTTATAACATTTAATGATTGCTGCCTTCAGTGACATGATATGAAAAATGACATGATTACACCGGAATTCTGCATGTACTTAACCAGCAGTCACCTGTTCATAAGAGAAGGAAGTGAAAATGGTAGCACAGGAAATGGAAGCATGGCATTATCATCTTAAACTCTTTCCGCAGTTAGTATATGCATAGGAAAAAAAAAGAAAAAAAATCTTGTGACTGAGCAGATAACTTGATGCATAGTATCAGTGATTTGTGTAATACTACACTTTATCACTCCCTGAATAGGGCTTCTGACAACAGAAACAAAGTCAAAGTATGCAGACTCGGTGATATAATTTTACAAAATGAGTTTGCACTTCACCTGTTAAAAGAAGACTTCCCGATTATTCCTTACTATGTATCATAAAGATACTGGGTTCCCTGGTGGATGAAAAATATAATCTGAAAGGAACTGTGAGAGAGTAGCCATCAGCTTCCGGAATGGAGACATTAAAAGGAAGAGATTCTGAGGAACATCGATCTTTTGAAACAAGACGGTCAGCATTGGAAAGAATCGGACCCAGAAAAACTAATCAATTTGGAATGACGGATAACAATGAAAATCTTTAAAGATAAAAAAGTTAAAAATCAGGATAACAACAGTAAAATCCACATTTTGCATAACTGATTGTTTTTAAAGATCGTTCCATAGAAGATTTTGGAAATATTTAGTGGGAAAGCCAGATATTTAATTGAAGTGATGATCTTTTTAAATATTAAAAACATCTGAATTATTATGGAAAAATAAGATTAATTCACGTTTGCAAGTGGGTAATATATTTTGGAAGTAGGGTTAAAGAATGAAAGTAATGATTTTAAATTTTCAAATATAAAATTCATTTACTAAATATATAACACAAAAATTATATTTCTCTTAATTATGTTCAGTTAAAACAAGGGTGCCCAGCACAAGGGTTGTATGTAAAAGGTTTCTTTAGCTGTGTATGACCTTGTGTCTGATGATTAAAGAGAAGGT
This sequence comes from Ctenodactylus gundi, assembly GCA_004027205.1. Lineage (NCBI taxonomy): Eukaryota > Metazoa > Chordata > Mammalia > Rodentia > Ctenodactylidae > Ctenodactylus > Ctenodactylus gundi. Next base: position 48,402 of record PVKB01001619.1, read on the forward strand.
AAGTTCAGTCATCATGTTACAGATGAGTTAATTAAATGTGTCACCAAATAGAGCAGGCTAATTTGTAAGTTGATAATTTTGTATGGCCCACAAATGATGTCACAAATATTCAAAAGGCCCTCCATTTCTGAAAGAACTGGAAAGTTCTAGGGGGAAAAAAGAGAGAAAGAGAAAGGAAACTACAAGGAAAGAGATTAAAGAGGAAAAGTCAATAGATTCTTATTCTTATATGAGTAGCTAGAATGGTACTGACCACCAAAGAGGTTAAAACCTTGTAGTCTTAAATCAGATCCCAGATGGTTCTAGAAGAGCAGAATGCAGTGTGTCCTTTGCCAAGTTAAAGTCAGCCGCTGGGAAGACAAAGGGCAGGACCTTGCACATCCTGCCTGTTTTGACATAATGTGTGTTTGTGAAGAACAAGAGTACCTACGTCAGTCGTACGTGTGACAATTCCCCGCTTGGTGTCACAGCCTGCAAAGCTAACACGGCTTTCAGCTTGCCGTCCTGCATAGCCCCTCGGTTGTGATACTACTGCACACACAATCTGGATCCCCCCCCCCCCCCCCCCCACACACACACAGGCAGTGCTGCAGGGAGAGACGCGGGGCTGACCTCCAGGGATCCCATAAGCTCCTTGCAGTTGCATACCAAAATTTGAATCACCGTTTGTATCCTTTTGATATAATCTCAATAATTGACAATATAATTTGATCAAAATAAAAGTTTATTTGCATTTTTCTTGAAAGAGTGTATATTTTCATCAGGTTTTCAAAAAAGCTCAGTCAAAATTTTAAAAATGTTAAGAGCTATTGCTGTATAAAATAAACACAACTGTGTATAGCGAAGGGAAGGTCGTTTAAATGCTAAGTACAGGTTGTATCAATACATTTACTGAATGCCTGCAATTTGCTAATACTTGACTATCTCCTGTAATACAATAATCTTCTGTGCTATATTTCTCTGGTTACAGATGGTAAAATCGAGGCCTGGAATAGATATGTGTAAAATGCCACGTGGCCGATTGCCTCGACAGTATTTCATTTTTCATCTCCTTCACAGCTGTTGATGGCTCAGAACTTTATCATAGGCCCATCTCATTTTGCCAACATGTATGGGCATTTGTTTTCTCTGGATTATCTTGACCGTCATCTACATATGATTAGTTAGGCAATCCTAATCTCCAGGCAACTTTCTCCTAAGCTCAAGGCCAATAAATACAGTTGCATGGGAGACTTCTTCCCTTGTCAAAGGACTTCAAAGCCTAGCTGACTTTTATTAGAATGAGATCATCCCCCTCCCCAACTGATATTCTGACATTATCAACTTCTTGGTTAGACACACCAGAACCATGGGAATGTCTCATATCTTGTGTCTTACCACATACTTACCACATACAAACTGATTCCGTTAATAAATTCCCAAACATTTCTAAAGTCTCTACTTCTTTGCTTCCTCATTACTTTTATCTCTTGTGCCAATATGGTCACATGACCTTCATCACACGTGGTCTGCTGCGCTGCTACAGATTTCCATTTCCCTAGAGTATATTCAACGACCCACTTTCAAGATCTCCATAAGCGAAGTTTTCCCAGATTCATCTTTTGTAATTCGTCATCAAATCATTTCAGCTGCAGTCTCAGAAAAGTATTTTTATCTTCTGAGTGGGCCAAAGTATTGCTAAATTATACAAGAAGCATATATATGTATTTGCCTTTGTAATTTCTACTTCTCAGAGACCAGTCCAGCTCCCTTTGGTCATGTTCAACCTGTGGCCTGCCTTTTCTTTCCTTGATTTTTTAAACATTATAGTGAAAAATTTTAAAAAGTGATACATTATCTATGTTGTATAATTTTTATGTTTTATATGTTCCCCACGACAGTTCTTCCCTCAAAAAAAGTGAGTTTTGATCCAGTCACGTTTGGTCTTGAGTAATTACCGCTCTAAGCCAATCTCACATTTCCATATCGCCTGCTTCTTCACAATCATTGAAGTACAATGTCTGGACTGATCTTCCCTATCCTTGCTCGGCCACAACCAATGTAACAACCCAGCAAAAGAGTATCACAAATTTGCCTGTAATCCCAGCACTCGGGAGGCTGAGACAGGAGGATTGCTGTGAGTCCAAGACCAGCCTGGGCTCCACCATGAGTTCAGGACCATCCTGGGCTACAGAATGAGATCCTGTCTCAAAAAAAATTTTGGGGGGTCATTTCTTTCTTTCTTTCTTTTTTGTCCTGGAACAACATAGTGACATAGTGCAGAAGTGACTCCAATCTCCCCAGTTTTACTTATGTATGAAAGATGTGGCAATATTTGTCTTTTAATTTCTTTAAAAATGTATTAGAAAAAAAGACAGGAGTCTTCTCTTTGAAAAATTTTATTACACATTGCTAGTTGACATTTCACGATGTACTGTGCACATCATGTGGTAAACAGCACTCCACAGTAATCACACAACAGCACATAGAGTAACAAAATAGTTTCTCATTTTCATTTGAGTGTCTTTATATTCACCCATGAGATCTGAACTCATAATTAAGATTACCCTCCCAATCTAAAACAACTAATTAAAAAGAAAAACACAACAAAAGCCCACAGGGACAACGATGACACTCCACAATCAGACCCCACAATATCACAAGGTATCGTGTGTTGAAAGGGCTGTCCTTAAGAATGTGTGACCTGGCACTTGACTTTTCACTAGCAGCAGGTGACGTAGTACTTTGTAAAAAGAAGCAGTACACTGACACATATCCACTGGAAATTCATGAGGTAAGAGATTTTTAATTTCACTGCTTTAAAAAAAAATCTGTTAATTTCTTGGTCCTGTCCAGCAGGACCTATCAACTGGCAGGAAGATTAATTTCATTTTATTTTTGTCAAATATTTGCCCATTTTTGCATATACAGCCTGTGTCTTTGCCTTCCGTTTTCATGCGGTTTAATAATTCATCATACGTTCACCAGGAAAAGCTGAATTATACACTATAGCACATAAAGGACACAACAAAATCAGCATTTCATATAATGCAAAACAAAAGATAGAGTTCAAGAAGTGCCAATTAACATACCATACAAAATGACCCGATGCTGACAAAGCCCACTATAAATGAGCTACATCATGAATTCGTGACACCCTAATTTGTGAGCATCTGTATGGAATTCCGTTACTCTTAAAATATTGCCAAAGTCAGCTTGCAAATAACTGGATAATTTCTTGAAGTATCATATGGTTATTTTTTAATGCTTTCTGAAAAGTAATTTTGTCTTAATTGGAGCTGTGAAAAAGCCTAATGGACATTCCAATTTTTAAAAAACTCAACTAGCATTTTCTTTAGTTGTAAAATACATTTCAAATTCAGCATCTTCAGCTTCTGGTATTTAGTATCTATATTCACATTTTAGCTTGAAAACGATCAATGAGTTTTAAGGAATATACATCAGCTAATCTGCTGCTCTAGATATAATACAGTAGATTAAGGAAGCAAATGTGGCCTATCTAGATTCCTAAAGATATACTATCTCATTATGACTTTTTAAATAGAGGGACCAAAGATCACACACACACACACACACACACACACACACACACACACACACACACAGAGTTTGGCTCTTTAGATAAGAAATAAAGTCAAATGAAAAAATAAGGCACTAAGAACATATATCAATATCATATACTCATCACACAAAGCACCATATGGAAGGATAACAGACTACATATTAGTGCCACTGGAAAATGAGAATAAGACCAGTTTCCCTGGCTTTAATTCACCATTTTCTCCCTTTCTTTTTAGTAATTAATACAGAAACACGGAAGTGCTGAGGAAGTAAAATACATGCACAAGTCATAAAACTAACAGCATGAAATAATCACTGGGAAATAAGAATTTGGTTTTTCTAATAATGTAGGAAGTCTGGGTTTTCAAATACTCTTTCCAACATTTTCACCTCAGTCGAAGTTATTCTTCCCTTTTCAGTTTTTTTCCAGGGATTTTTACATAGTAAGATTGCCAATTTTCTATTTCTATCAGCATCTTCCCTTAACGACATTCAAAATGGTTTCTTTGAAAGTTTTATGAATATCAATGTGGGGAACATTTCTAATAAAATGCAGAAATAATTAAAAATTTTAAAAAATCTTTGAACCAGGATCATTTAAAACATGAAAAATACAGTTTGTCTACAAATTTTACAGAAAGCCTTATAGAATATAACGATATAGATAAAATCTGGTAAAAATACTAGTACAAGCTACTCATCTTAAAATTAAGACCTTTTTGTCATTTGATATTTTTGGAACACAATTCACATGGGACATGTTTTAATATTTATGAGATGACTATCAGTACTCAGAACTTCAATTTTTGAATATCTAACAGATTAAGACCCCGATTTCCTTTATTAAAAAAAAAACATTTCACTTGCATAAAAGAATGTAGATGCTTAATTGTCCTGCAGCTTTTCTGCAGATAGACAGATAGGTAGGTATATAGAGAAACATTTGTTTCATAACAATTTGTGTAGCTGATTTTATTTAAAATAGAAGCAAAACAACTAGTTGTTATGGCTTAATAAATAATATATTAGCATATCTTAATTTTTAGTGCCACTATTATTATTCCTTTCAGTTATTTCTGTGATCTCATAGAATTTCCTAACTGTTAATAATTGTTTTCATAAACAAGATTGTCATTTTCAAATTAAAAATCTGTAAGACCGCCCTTGTCTGTGTAAATGGTAATACATGTCTTTAAGTCAATTACTATTCTAGGTATATGAAATGCCAGGTCATTCTATTTTTCATACCATCTAGAGAATTTCAATTATGTGAAAATGGTCAAATAAAAGTAACCTATTAAAGGACTGCCATTTGCGACTTTAAAAACATAGGCCTTAGCAAAAGGATCTATTGTCAGGTGACAAAATAATGCTCTAGCTAAAATTTCTTCATAAGAAACAAAGCATGCCAATTTTAATACTTTTTTTAAAATTCAGATGTGTAGCAAATATTTTGATACTGTTTCTTTGAAGTGAAGAGTAAAGTATATCTATTGTATAGAGGAAGTCAAGTTAATGAGAAACTTATCTTTTGGAATTTGATAGGATTACTGAGAGTATCTCCCCAATTAAAACATGAGGTAAATACCTCACCAATGTGCATATGGATCAATGGCACAATTAACTCATTTCAACAATTTCAATGGTATTTAACACCTAAGTATGACACTCTCTTGAAGTTTTTGGGTCGTATATGAACCTACACTAAGCGTATCTTGAGTGTGGCTGATATCAATTAAAACATTGAACATTTGCAAATGACAAATGGTTGTAGAACAGGACTAATGTTAGTTACACTCAATGTAATTTATTTTAGATTATGAAAATGTATAATACACAAGGGGTTTTGACCCATGATTGAATTCTATATAGAACTGCTACATTATACAAACCCATTCCAAGTCCAGGCTGTAGGGCTTTTTGCTGAATCAAAGAGTTATAACATTCACAATCTATTTTGGATGAGAATTAAATGGGATCAGGGTTGATGACACACCTTCTGTCCAATCAATATGCAAACACAATATTGATCTTAAGATAGCTACAAAGCAATTTCTGAAGCCTGGCGCTGTGGTGTCACTTTGCCCTCTGGTCTACCTCACACTGTCTCATTCATCTTACATACTTTGTTCATGGACAGAAGACTAGGCAGAGTTCTTTACCTATCCAGACACCTTTTGTTACACAAAAAACAAAGATAAATTATGCTCACTGCCACAGGTATATTACATACTCTTTTCAGTGTTGAATTTCCTTTGATGAAAGGAAAAGAAGTTAGTGGCAAGATAATTTATCCCACACTTGGCTAAAATGGGGACGGGAACTGCAGAAGGAAGAATTAAATTGGGAAATCTGAAAGAAAATAGAAACTTTGTATCCAAATATGTGATTATCACTGCACAGAGAAGAGAGTCATTTAATATTTGCATTTGGAATAGAGTGACAAAGAGTGTGGCACAGAACTGAAAACAAATCTATATTAATCAATGTGACAGAGTGGATACAATTAATAAAATTTAGAATAAAAGGAAGTGGGGGAAAAGGCAACAGCAATGCTTTGTGTATTTAAAAAAAAAAAAAAACTCAATGCTTTTTGTTTGAGTTGTTCTCAGCCACATCTTTAGCCAAAAGAATATAGCTCCTAATATGCATAGTGATGTTCTATGAAAACTGGCAGTATGTAGAGGCATCTATGAGATACATGATACACAGTTACAGTGGCCACCCACTACCACGACTGTCAATGAATCTCACAACAGTGATGTCCAATAGAAGCTCTACATGATACGTGACTATGAAACAAGCCTTAGTTCTGGCCTCAAAACAAGAGTTACAAAGCAAGCTCACAGCTTTCTTTTCAAAAAGGTGACATCGTTTTGAATACAATATGACCCACAATCTCAAATATATCATAAAATTTAGAACTCTAATTTTGTTAATACCATACATTAATGATTGTATAAAATTATTTCAATATTATCACAGCACAAATTGTGGATATACGTTATTAAAAGTGTAGAACTTAGTTTCCATATGAGGAAGAAATTTCCATAATTAAACCACAATATCTTGGAAAAACGAAATATGCTCCAAGTGTTTGTGACTCATCATGCTTCAAAAGAAAAACTTCTTCTAGAGAATTGACAAATACTGAAAGTGCCATCATAAATGTCAGTAGAAATTAATAGTATTTTCAAACACTCCAATAGGCTACCAGATAATAACAACTGTATGATATACTGTATTTGAGGTCCAGATGTATTCACTGATATTCAAATTCCAGGATTACTATTATTTAAAAAAATTTTTTTTCTAAGATGTAGCTTCTGATTCCCCATAAACTTGAACACTTTTGGGGAACACATTTACTTACTTCACTTTCTCCATAGAGATGTATATATTAATAGCTTTATGCTTGTCATTAAAGCATTTAAATGGCACAAGTATTTTAAAGTGCACGATGGAATTTTAAGGCTATTTTTACATAGACATTAGCACGCACGCGTGCACACACACACACACACACACACACACACACACACACACACACACACAAACCAGGAAGCGGACCACAAGGAAAATCACTTTTGACCGTTAGGATAGATTTTGGCCACAAATATGTAAAGGTGAGCATACAACTCAGTGTGCTTACACTCACATTAAGGCATACATGTTGCTTGCTTATAAATTAAAACCTAAAACCACTTTTGGCATAATTATTTTTAAGTTTCTGTACTTGCTAAAGTAAATAATCTAATGCCACTTAGTTCAGTAGCTTTTTTCTAAGTTCAACAGGCAGCATCACAATCTCGTGCTAAGAACTGCTTTTGCTTCAGGTGTCTTGTCTCAGCAGATGCATTCAAACTTGACACGCGTCAGGAACAGGCAAGGATGCTCTGCATGGGCCAGGGTGAGGCTTTCAGAACTTGCTCCCCTACCCATTTTTGTGAAGAGTAAGTAGAGCCCCAGAGGTGTGCAGAAAGTAAAATTAGGGTGGGAGACTGCAGTGGCTTTTAAGTGTTCCCTGGGAGGACTGAGTCACCTATTTGGGCGATACATTTGAAAGACAAAGACGCAGTGAGGGCTTTGGCACCTAAGGATGCTGTCACAGAACAAGGAATTTCCTGGCAGGCGGCTTTGAATCCTGATCCCACCATTGAGAAAGTACAATGAAAGATATCAGGTTGCAGCCTGACTGATGTTTAATTATCTTTCAGTGTTTTCTCCTTGGCTCCAGTCTGAAGAGACGACAGCACATATCAGAAAATCAAGGTGGGGGTGACAAGATGCTGTTTGTAGGACAGGATCTCGCTCCTTTTCTTTGTACAATGCATACAGAAATCTCTTGGAAGTTGTTGTGACTCAGTACAGACGAATGATGTTTCTGGTTATTTCATAATTGATAATTAGTCCATCCCAATCTATAACATAATCTACTTTTCTGTAGATTATTGTGGGCATTTATGATTGCCAAGATACTGTTCCCTATTTTTCATAAAGTTATGATTAAGTTCCTTTGAGGCGCAACACGCATGAACATGGAATAGGGTTTTAAACTGTAGCAAACATCATTAATTTGGCTTGACAATCTCACTTCATATCTTCACATTTAAAAACTAGAAATAATTCATTTTCCTCACATTATCTGAAAGATGTTTCATCACATTTTATTTTTATTGGACAAAAGATGAATTTTCTCTTACGTTTTGATAAGGTGTTTATTTGGAAATCAAGCAGAAAGCAAGTTATTTTTCAAAAGATGCTTTTCTTTAAAAAATTCTATGGTCCTGTACAATGTTTCCTTCCTCTCAATGATCTGTTTCTGAGGATAAATTAAAATTTTATTACAAATATCCTATAAAAGCCAAATTTGAAAACTTGCAGAGGTACACACATGATGGAACAAAATGTATACCAGAAGTTCTTCAGTGACACGTTTACGATAAAGAAATCAAGACAATGTTGATGTTCTTCCAACAGGAAGCTAATTAAAGTGTGTCCTGACAATGGAATAAGCCAGGATTTACAAAAGAACATGGGCAAGGCTATGGAAAGGTATCTACCAGCGTGGAATTAAAAGAAAAAGTGACAACAAATGACTTTAGTATTCTATCTAGGTAAGACTAATATACACAGATATATATATATATATATATATATATATATATATATATATATATATGCATGGAGACTCACAATACACATATGCTCACACACACAATCCACACATGAAAAAATAGTCGCAACACACATACACTCATTTGTAAATTTCTAGAAAGTATTTGAAAGGGCACATACAAAACCACTAACAGTGGGATAAAATAAGAGGTGGGTAAACAGAGTAATTTGTATCCCATAGTTCGATATGGTTTGATTTCTAAAGGACAATATATTAAATTTATAATAAAAGCATATAAAAATGACAAGACTAGGGTAGAAAGATATTTATTTCATGTGCACGCTTTTGTTTCTAAAGTAGCTATGACCTTCAAAGTTGGCACTGACAATATAAATAATCATTTTTTCTTTTCTATGTTAAAGTTCTTAATACTTAGAAAAAAAATTCACAAGTAATTAAGTTATTAGGAGGGAAAAGCCCAATATGAATCAACCTTTAGAGAGAAAATGCCTATATTTATTTTTTAAAAATCTACATAAAAGAGAAATGAAAACTCCATGCCAAACAGTGCACAGTTTCTTAAGCATTGGTGAAATGGACAACAGACACCACTTTGCAACTGGCATACTGGAAAAGTTTTCCAAATCATATAAAAATAGGTCTAAAAGATAAGATATTTAAAGAAAGGAATAAAAATCCCTGAGTAAGCCAAAGACAACAGATAAAACAACCTCATAAAATAGATGATTTAGGCCAGAGAGTATGTATTTTTTTTTCCAGCTAGACGGTGGATAAGTACATGGTTCAGGGATGTCTATACATGAAATACACATATATACAAATTCACAAGTTCATGTGATGTATAGACTGCATCATATCCACACACTGCCAAACTGATGCCTAAATCCAGGAACAATAAATTTCAAAAACTAAGTACTTTTATGATAGAAATACATACTGGGCTACAGATTCTCACTCTTCCAACCTAATACTAGAGCATCTAAAATAGGCACTCAAGTATCTATGACGTGAATGAATCAAGAATAGCTGGCAAATTTGTGAAATGGCAGCACTGTTTTATGTCGCTTCATGCTTCAGAAATGTGCTATTCCAGAAACATAAACATCACACCCTCTTCTAAGCAGAAAAGACAATTGGCCAGAAGCTGTGTAGGCATTCTGTATCATTCTGACAGAAAGTAAGAAATGCTGGCTTGCTATCCCAACGAGTGTCACTATCATGGGCTTTATAAGGCTTTGTAAAAAATAAACAGTGATTTTATACTCTAGAGCCCCAGAAAGATGAACTATTCATGTTAATGCATATTTTATTAAAAAAATCTCTTTCAAGTCTGATAAGCTTCAATATCTATGTGGATAGAATCTGGAGACAACCAGAAAGGGGCTTCTTAGGAGACTTTACTTCCCTTTTGCTGTTTTACTGTTGTGATAAAAATAAAGGAATATAATGGTTAACTGACATATTCTCATTTTCAAGGACTTTTTATCCTAGAAACTATGCTACAAATACTTATTTTCCCTTCTCCAAAAGTGTTTGTATTTTAAACAAACCTACGAACATCAAAAGTTTTGTTTTTCTTCAGGTTTTCTCCATAAGAAAATCCCATCAAACATTCAAGAAGTAGCCGTAAGAAAACTCCTTCAAAACTAGTATTTATTTTCTTGAAAACCTTGGGAATTAAAAAAAATATATATAGAAAAGGAAGAGGGTGAGATATTAAATAATTTAAAACCTTGACCTACAGCAAAATTTCCTATAAATACAAGTTGGTAATTTACAAAAAAAAATCATATATATATATATATATATATATATATATATATATATAGCAAACTTGTTCTTTGGATTAAATAATCTTCGTGAAATAGTTATCCATATGGTGAAGCATGTGCGCCAGGATGTGAGGAACCTGAAAAGGATGACTGTTTGGGTTTTGGTAATTTACAAAAAGCATCCTATCTTTTTTTTTTTTTCAGTTTATGAAGCTGGATACATCTTTGAATGACATGGCACAAACTTCTCTGTGTATGACAAAAAAAAAAAAAAGGCAGAGAAAGCAAGAAATGGATACGGTCGACTTTGAAGTAACTATTGCGTACTTGGACTGCAAGACGTCACCAAATTATGCCCAGGAAGGGACCATCAATCGACCTGTAAGTTCAGGAAGATGTGGGAAAACAGTGTAGAGGCATGGAAATACATAAGCACAAGGCTACTGGGCTTAGCTTTAATATATATTTATATATTCGCACATTCACATCCCTACACATACACACTGCAGTAACTCATGACTCTTCTCATTAATTTACTTGCATTAGTTCCTTTTTGGGCATTGAGATTTGTAACAATTACAGTATCGGAAGTACAAAGAAACATACTGCGTGACGGGCCACAGATGAAAACAGGTACATTCAGTGAATTTGTATCTTCTGAAAAGTGGCCTTGCTTGTTGGGACAGATAGCACTTCATTATTCACACCAAGTCTCACAGGCAGGCTGGAGGGGTGAGGGTCCAAGGACAGCCCAAGCAATGGTCAGGAGAGAGTCCTCAGAACAAATCTGAGAATAAGCAGGTCTTACTTAAAACGTTTTCCTCCAGGAACCACGAAGGTCAGAGTTATGATATAGGTGTTTATAGTTTATGAAAGTGACCATTTTTTTTTTAAAAGCAGCAATTTGTTTAGGGGAAGGGCAGTATACCATGTGGGGAGTGCACCGTAGCTTGGCGGCACTGTGGCCTGCAGAGAACCACGGGGAGACAGGATGGCAGGAGGTTCCACTTGGTGTTTCTCAGGTATGACTCACAGATGGTGGGCCATCCGACCTTGACCAGCTTCGTCAGGTGAAATCAACCGCACATTACCAGTTACCAGTGCATACCTGTCCGTGATCGTTTTCTCTGTTTTTTACAAAGGCAATAGATGGGAAACACAAATAAACCTAGGAGTTAAACATAATAAAGGAAATTAGAGGGAAAAGCACTTAGGCTTATATACTTGAAATTTCCTTATTTAATGGCAACATCTTTATACAAACAGTCATTATTCAGCAATACATGAATGTGAAAAAAAGAGAAGATACCTATGATGTAAGACAGGCTTATTTCTACAAGGCTTCATTCTTTGGTATCTGGCTTTAGTCTCCCCCACATGCTCTCAGTGATACCAGTTCAAACGTGGCAATAGTGCTTTCTACCGACCCATAAAATAAGCCTTACACTTACATCCTTTTGGTTTACAGTAATATAATTTGCATATTGTGATATTCACACATTTCAGTTGCAGAAAGTATAACATCTTATTTAAGAAAACAGACCGTGGGCCAAATGCCATCCTTCATCCCATCTTTGTGACTAATGACATTTTAATGAGCTTTAATTTTCTGATATGTTAAATGCAGATAATATCTAGTTTATAATATCCTGAATCACTGCAAGAACTTATGTCAAGTAATTCATACTTTTTTCCTGCCCTTCAAATGCATTATTTGCTAAATAAAAGCTGATGTATGAAAAGTCACTTTATTTACCAAAAAAATTCTATCTACTCTATGGAAAAATCATCAAGGCAGTCACTATTTATAACATTTAATTTAAGGTTCTGGTTCCAAAGTTTGGTCCTTGGGCTAGCAGCAGCAGCTTTATCTGTGATCTTTTCAGAAAAGGTTAGTTCTGCCCAAACACTGAGTCAAGCACTGTGAGCACGGAGCAAGAGTCTGCACTTAACCCGCCCTTGTGCTATTCTAAAGCAGGCTAAGGCCTGTTTAAAATAAATATTTCCACACGCCTGCATGAATAAAGCTATACAAACTATGAATAAGACTTCTCAAGATTTACACATGAGCACACGCTGAATATTTCTGTACCCTTTAAGGGCATCTTTTTCATACAAGACATATTTTACTAGACCAACTGAGACACCTAGAAATTCAGCAGAGCCTCTTCGCTTTGAAGTTCCAGCCTGAATTCAGAACTGGAAAATTTCAGTCAGGTTCACTTGTCTCTTTCACTAAAATAATAGAGGAGACATGCTTATCTGAACTGATAGAACACATGCTGAATGGCTGTTTAGGTCAGACAGCATGAACAGAAATCCTGCTAACTTCATCAATGACTCCCGTCACATTTACACGCATATTGTCCATGGACCTCCAGACATCCTAATCTCAGATTCATGAAGTGTGTCTTACCAATTACAACTGCTATGGCCCCTAGTGCTAATCCCAAAACCAGGACTAGAGGTGCAACGAATAATTTTCCAGCTGAAAAACAAAAGGAAAAAATGAAGAGTCTCCAAACAAATTCACTAAATAATTACAGCTATGATTTTTAAATACCACATTGTATGTTATTTTTTAACAGATTATGATTAAGAAACATATCAAGTGCAGGACACACACACGTACATTCACTGTAGCAGGTATGTGTGTCAAACACCTCATAAATCACTTGTTCCTTATGACTCATAATTCAAACAATGCCAAAGTGACTGGGTCACTTGATATTCTACCAAGACCATTCATTTCTGTGCTGTCCTCTTAGGTCTTTTCCACTTTTCAAAATGCTGAAAGATTCTTAATATATTCTTAGCTGGCAGAGAAGAAACCTGGTTAGTGCACAAAAGGAAGAGTTAGTAGGGATGGTAGAGGGCTATGGCCCAAGCCCAGAGACAGAAAGAAAGAAAGAAGGAGAAAGAGAGAGAGAGAGAGAGAGAGAGAGAGAGAGAGAGAGAGAGAGAGAGAGAGAGAGAGAGAGGAGGGACAGGTACGGGGCAGAGAGAAAGAGAGAGAGAGAATTTTACTTTTGGATTCAAAGAAAACTGATAATATAAACATGATGTCTAGAGGCTATTATTACAGAAAATTGCCAATAAAAAACAGTATGTTGAAAGTTGTTCAGGTACATCATTTTAACAAATTTTGAAAGGGCACACTTAGAAAATAAGACTAAATGTTTGTAGATATAGCACGCCTGGTGGTAACAACCACCATTTTCTCTTTCAAATGAATAACTGATTTGTCGTAAATAATCACTCTAACTATATAAAAAAAGCCCAGAATTCAAAAATCAGAATCCGACTAACTCTGAAAGAAACAAGAACACACACACAGGTTAGTAACAAGTAACTGGACAGCTGCGCACCTCAGACACAGCAAGGGATGTAGAACAGGAAATTTGCAGTAGGCTTCCAGCTTAAGAGAGAGCAACAATAAAAATGGTAATTTTTAATGAAAACAAGGGGGAAACACCATGCAGCTAACTGTTAGTAGTTTGACAGAAAACAAATTACATTTACTGGGTAGAAGTAGTTTAAAACCATTTTTTTTTTTTTTTTTTTGAGACAGGGTCTCAATCTGCAGCCCAGGCTGGCCTTGGACTCATGGCAATCCTCCTGACTCAGCTTCCCTGCGATTATGACTCAGCTTCCCTATGATTACAGGCATGTGTCACCATGCCTTGCTTTCATGCAGCACTGGGAAATCGAATTCAGGGGCTTTCACTTGCAAGGTAAACATTTTAATCACCCTGCCATTCTTCCAGCCCCCGGAACCAGATGTTTTTAAAATATAGTTTTTAATATCTAATTCTAGAAGACAGTTTCAATAATATCCATGTAAAATTAATACAGTATCTAACCAAGAGTTTCTCTTACATTTTTCACAATGGACAGAATCTAGTTGAGTAAGCTAAATCCCACTGAAGAACCTGTATACCCTTGGGGCTATGCATACAGGTTGAGTACAGAATTCAGGTTTGCTCATTTTCAGAAAATTCGCTTGCCTCCCAAGTGCCCATTTAGACTTCCATTAAAGACATCACCATCCCATTTTTTCATCAGAACAGTGGAAGACCCAAAGAGGGACATCTTAAGTGTTGTTAAGGAAACAGGAAGTACTTTCCTTGCCAAGAATGCTAAAGAGAAAACCAAAAAAGGAAGGAAAAATAAAATGACTGGGCAAAGCAACAACTATTTAAAACAAAGATTAGAAATATCCTGACACAAAACGCAGGATGGCACTGAATAGAGAGAACTAATCATTCAAAAATGAAAGCAAATGACTTCCGATTTCTGCAATGCAATCAATCATTTACTTTCTAAACCATATCTGCTTATTCATATTAATTCTTATTAATAAATTTGTTTTAATTTATTTTTAAATTTTTGTCTGTTTTGATTTTGAGGCAGGATCTCACTATAGCACCCAAGCCAGCCTGAAATTCCGGCTTCAAGCAATCCTCTTTCCTCAACTTCCTAGTCACAAGGACTACAGGTGCACAGTACTACCAGTAGCTAAGCTTTTAATTTTGATCACAAAGGGAAGCAAAGGGAGAGAGAATATTTTCTTCCTCCTTTTGAGTAAGAGCCCAACTAGGATACCTGGTTCACAGCAAGTATTCAAAATCATCACAGACACTTCTAGGGTCTAATATCACTATTTCATCCTCAGGAAAACATTCACATACGTATATACTCACCGCAGACTGACCCTCGCACTAATCTCCTTAAATGAGGTCTCTCTGGGAGGTAGCGATATTTGCATCCAAATATACTGAGGTTTGATGTGTGGTCTCCAAAAAACCGGAGCTGGCGGTATCTCTCCCCACATCGATAGCAAAAATTAGTGTTACACTGTGAACATGTCATATGATCACACCCTTCAGTCCTCTGTATGTGGATCTGTATCAGAGTGAAACAGAAAGAAAAGGTTGTGAGAATCCCTGAAAGGCACAATCTGGCAAACTGTATATAGCAAAACTTTCAAGTTTCACCAAAATAAAATTCCTTTGTCTTTCCAGACATACACCTAACTCCGATGTTTAGGACATATGGCTATATAATGGTCAGTCAGATGAATAAGAAATGATATAAAATGCTGTCACAGTATATTTTATTTAAGACATCTTAAAAATAGGATGACTTGAGCGAATAAGAAGAGATAGAGGAGTGTTATGGATAGGATGTGGAGTGTCCCCCAAAAGTCTCATGTATTTTAACGTTGTGGATTGTCTATGGAACCATGTGCTGTTGGTGGATTGGGGTCTGGTGTGGAGGGGTGGATTGCAGTTAAGTTAGGATTAACGGTGTGTAGTGGCCACACCTGGATGCAGGAGGAACTGGTTACTGGGCGGAGACCTGAAAGGATACATAAGCTGCACCTGCCTTCCTGGAAGATGGGACTAGTCTCAACTGGTTTCAGCTTGCCTTCCTGTCTGTGATGTCCGGTGAGGCTGCCTCCACCTCTCGCTCTGCCTTGTACTTCGATTGTTGCCGGCCACCCCTGAATGGACTGTGACCTTCGAGACTGTGAGCTCAAATAAACCTTTCCTTTCCTATGTTTGTGGGTGCCAGGTATTGAGTCACAGCAACGAAAAAGTAACTAAGACAAGGAGTATTCCTTAAAAAAAAAAAGGATTACATAAATTATCTTAAATATCAAGCACAAATTTCTTTCCCAAAGGACACAATGGCAGGTTTATGTGTATTTGCAGTACCATTTAGTTTCTAACTTTCATATCATTTGTAAGTACATTGCTTGTAAGCTTGTTTTATACAATGCCCTTTGTGCAACTACACACTTGCCTCTATTTATATAGTCAAATTACATGTAACCACAGCTTTATCAGCAATGTCACAAAGTCATTACACTCAGTTCATCTTATGTTCAAGGTGAAGTCTCAAGCACTGAGGCCATGTTAGAATCAAGATACTGCTCTTTGAATTGTAACTATACACTCCACACAGAGTTCTTGTGAATGTTGTGCATGCACTGGAGCCACCTTTCATGCAAATATGGATACATTTTGTCTATTATATGAATACTCATACAAAAGAACTTAGTATTATTCATCATTATTTCATCAGAAGAAAATAATTTGGTCCCACTGTCTGGTTTTCATGTGAGTGGCCTGGGTTCGTCCGATCTCTGTGTGGTGTGGGCGCTTATCACAATTTGCCACATCTTCACTCATTCATATTTACAGTGAGTGCGCTTCATGCTATTCTATGTAATGAAATACATGTATATATAATGAAGCATGTCTGTCATGTATGTGTGTGCACATTTCACTGTGTGTGAATTTTCTGCTTAAAAACCTTATTTCAAATGTTCCTAATACCATTACTATTGTAAACTTCTATCCATGATATTGCTTCGATACATGTGCATCAGCAAATACTTTAGTATCACTGGGAACCTTACAATTACTATGACCATGCAACACTCTGAAGACTGTCTGGGTCCTCTCTGTTAAGCCCTGTCCACAGTTTACAACTTCCTATATTTCATTTGAAATTATTCTTTCCTTTCACTAATGCACAGTGTGGTTCTCTGAAGTCTAGGGATATATAGCTGTAATTGCATTTTTCAACAGCTGGTCAGTGATTATCAAAACGGGATAAAATTATCGAGGAAAGGAAGACCTTGTGAAAAGGAAAACTGTTTAAGTCCAGAACACACCCAGTAGTTCTATTTGGGCATTAAACTGCAACTTAAAGAAACAATATATTGATTTATTTATTTGTCTATTTATTATTTAGACAGGATCTCAGTCTATAATTCAGGCTGATCCTGAGTCACTAGCCCAGCCAGGCCTGGAACTCATAGCAATCTCCCTGCCTCAGTTTCCTGTCTTCTGGGATTACAGGCATATACAACCACACCCAGCCTACAATTTTTTTCTCTTATATGATGGTCTGGAAACAGTGAATCTGAGTTTTGAGGAGTTGGAATGCTATCAATTTTGAAGGGTCTTCTTAAAGAAAAGAATGTAAATTGCAAATAAAAATGGAAGACCTGTTTTATAAGAGACTTGTGAAAGTGAAGATCTTTGAAGCAGGCCAGACTTTGGCCCTTTCTCTTTTTGTGCTGAGTCATCAATGATTATATGGCCATATCTATTTAAATAGACAAAACACAACATTGAAGAACAACGCCCAAAGCCCTACCAGATCCTTGAGCCATTTCTGTTTCACCTTTGCACCTCTTGGCCAGCAAAAGAGATGTTTGAAAGCAACTGTTGATTGCTCAAAATGCTATATGTTCAATTTTTGACCATATATTGTATTTGATCTTAACGTGGAGATTATACAACTTAATAGATTTCCTGGTAAACCAGCAGCTTTCTAGCCACCATATAAAGGGGAGAGGACTCTATTTGTGTGGAGAAAATTACACTGCCTGTACACAGACCAGCAGTCTTAAGCCTCATCGCATAGGGTGGGCATTCCTTTAAGCAGAACTCAGAAAAGTTATTTGCCCAAGTAACAACACCAGTGAGTTGAGAAGGAAGTGTGCACCTACGACCTACGTCTGTTCACGATGCTAAGGAGATTCTTCCTGTGACCTGTAAGGTTAGAGCAGAGGCCAGTCACACTCTTTGTTAACCAACCTCAGGACCTCCACACTAGCCAAACAGCTCTGTTTTCTCTGCACAAGGCATATCTGAGGTTTTATTTTTTTTCTGCTCATTTTTTGTCACTCTCTAAACCAATTCTTTCTTATTTATGAATGATATTAAAACTTTTACTGAGAGGAAATTTGCTCTTATTTAATAAGTGAAATTTGTGCCTGATAGTAATCGACCTTAAAATTTCACGTAAAATTGTAACTGTCATTTTATATCAAATTACAGTATTTGCTTCATTTGGTCTTAAATCTTTATGCAGTCCATTTATTTCATTTAAATAATAAAGGCTGTAGTTTCTATTCTCTCCCTTAACTTATTCACTCTCATTATTACTAATATAATATGATGAACACTGCAGGCAACTAAAATTTTGTTGACCAAACAACATTCCTGTACAAGAACTAAAAACATTGCAAGTTCTGAAAATGACCTAGAGTAACTTCGTACACTACAGGGTTATACATGATTCAACAGATTAGTCTGAATATTTCATACACACAAAAGCAAGGATTTAGTCATAGTCATGGAAACTGGTTATAATTTACCAACTGCTAAATAGACAGTGATTCCTTTGGTGCTACTGTTAATATATCTTGGTTACATATATATTTTTTCTTATTTGATACTAACAGAAAAATCAACTGAAACACAAGTTAATATAGAACGGGAGACATTGTTTTTCACATTTGCTCACTAAAATGCCCCTAGGAACCCTAACACCTAAGAAGTAATAAGATTCACGTGCTAAGTGAATTCCTCAAGTATATTTTTAAAACTTGCACTTTAACAATGCAATCTCTCTTTTAAAATATATAAGACCTTAAAAGACAAGTCAAACTATTTTTGTATAAAGTTCCTTTCTCAGTGAAGCTGTTTTTTTAAAATATTCTTGGTATAGCTTTAAAATATCATATGTTTATCTATTCTAAAAACTGAATCAGTCAACTAGCTCCAATTTATCCTCAAATTGTTTTTCTTTAATACATGAGGACACAGTAGGACTAAGTAGGTATTCCTAATCCATTAGATTAAATTAAAGACCATAAACTACAATGTCACTTACTCTTGTTATTACATACAGTTGCTTCTCTTTGTAATCAGTAAGGTTGGTTATTTTAGTAACCGAATATTTTGTATCAAATGTTGCTTATACTCTTCTATATTCATAGTCAAAGACAAAATGTTCACAATATGCCAACTATTTCCTTAATAACAGTTAGACATTAAGTCAACATTGTAGTTGAAAGAGATGACACAATCGATCATCTTTGTGCTCATAATATTTTTCATAAAATAATAGATTTAACCTATAATAGAGATTGTTAAACATAAAAATAAATATTAAAATAGTCCCACCCATCAAGTTGATTACATTTATTCAATAAAAGATTCACATGATACATTCAAAAAACAGAAATGGAATTCAGGTCTTGAATTTCATATAGGTTTCACCTGATCAGAAGGTGAAAGGATAACAATTAAACAACACTGTGTACAGGTGTGTCTACTTTCTCCAAGAAATGAAGGTTTCCTTACTTTACTGCTTATATAGGAAATGATAACAAAATTAGCTACGATATACTATTGTCACTCACTGATAAAATTTTAAGTATTTTATTCTAGATTGAAAGCTATGCTCTTATTTCAAATTATTTTATGTATTTCCCACAAAGACTGTTGATTATCTCTAAGAATTACAGGAAAAAATGACAAGGAAACGTAAGAAAACTCCAGAACTAATCTACAGCTCTTTACTTAGCTCACTGTCCACAAGCTTTCCATAACATAGAAAATTTGTTTATAAAATCTCATAGACAAAGTCTTTAATGATGTAATAAAAATATTATAACCTAGCATTCCTACCCAAATATAAAGAAAACATAAAGGCAAAAATAAAACCTGTCTAGAAACGCCAACCCCTCTGCACCCTTTCTGAGGTTATAATGTAATAAAGCACTTCATCAACAGAATGTGAAACTCAAAAAAGGATAATATCACTGCATATAAAAAATGGTCTAAAAAATCCTGCAGAAAAAACACTGGAAGCCATCAGTCCAGCTTAGAATAGAAAGTCAGTTGGTCTCAACATTTTCAAAAGAATAACAAGTAAGTACAGACCAGCTAATAAAATTCCTGAGGAGCTAGATATTAAATAACATGATAAATAAGCTGGACATTTTCCTCTTGATAAGGAGGAAAACAAGAAAGAAAAACATTGAGAACTTTGAGGAAAAACAGAAGAGAAGGCATAAAGTCCCAAAGACAAAACATGACAAGATCTGGCACAACTGCGGCGTGAGCAGAGAATCTAGGGATTTTTTTTTTTCCCTCTGGAAATTATTATCTCACAGGAAAAGAAATGTAAACCTAGTTTTACAATAATATGCTTTTGATTATGTAAACACTCACTTGGTTTTTATAATTTACCATCAACATTAGGAAAAAAACCAGAAGAATTAAATATGAGATTAGATTACAATGCAAATGTTATTAAATTTGGCAATATAAAAATAGCTACAGCTTATGGGAAATGGAGTCAGAGAGAAGTCATAGGGCAGATACCCCGATCCCCACATATTACTTAAAAATTTTAAGCTACAGAATAGAGGTTTGAGTATTTTATTCAGAGAAAAACAGAAGAAAAATATAACAACTATCAAAAATTGGAGAAAAAAGGAAAAATACGTGCAATGAATCCTCAACTACCAAGGCAGGGAGTCACAGACAACGGCAATAACTGGGTGTAAAATCCTACTATTCAGGGTAATTACGAGAGGTAAAGTCAAAATAAACTAAAAGCAGCTGCCTCTCTTATGTGACATTACGTTGCACAAAATAAATGTTGATTTCAAAATGATTTGGTGTGTCCTACTATGATGTCAGCTTTTTAAAGCCAAAACTTGCATAGACTTGTCTCTATGCACTGGTTTTTATTTTCTGTTACAGAGTTTCATGTATACTTTAAGTGAATCCCTGTGATTAGCTGTGATGTTAGGAAGACCTTGACATAGTGTGTGGGACACTGTCCCGATGCCTCTTCCCTGGGTATACCTGCACGGCACTTGAGTCCCTGCTTTTCTTCACGCTTCTTTACCATGCTGCCCTTGGGCCCAGGGCCCCTTGTCCTCAGAAATCTTTAGCGGCCAGCGCCCCCACCCCCTTCACATTCATGTCCATCCCCTTCCCCTCTGTAGTGTACCCCTCTATCCTAACAAACGCTTCTTTAATCTCGATGACCCTCTCGCCAATGACTACCCTCATCTTTTCACTTGCGCCAAGTTTCTTAAGAGAATACACTCATCCTCATTCCCCATGCTCCCGGTCCATCCCAATTTCCTTTCAGCTGACTGCAACTATCCCATGGTCAGTAAATAATCAGCTGCCCCATTCATTCATTCATTCATTCATTCATTCATTCAAAAATACCCACTTGTTCATTGATAGCTCTTATAAAGTTCTTCTCTAAACACTTGTAAGTCTAAGGTGGAGACAGACATTAATTAATGTACAAATAAATACATACTCATAAGCTAAGCCAAATGCTGTGAATAAAAGGTGGGAGGTATGAATAGCAACTATTAGAAGAGCTTGGTAAGAAGAAGCTTCTCTACAGAAGGCACCTTCCCTCAGTTCTCTAGCTAAGGCAAGTTAGAGGCAGAGCATTCCAAGCACGTGTACCCATAATACTGTCTCCACACGTCAAGAAGCACCATGACGTAGCCCTGCCACTGTCTGCTACCCCCAACCTCTTGTCTGTGATTATAGGAATGAAGCCCAGGGCCTTCACCCTACCCCAAACTCTTTTTATTTTGGATTCTGAGACAATCTCACTAAAACACTAAGTTGCTCAGGCTGGGATCAAACTCAGGATCCTCCTACCTTGGCCTCCCAGAGTGATGAGACAGGTCTGCCACACCGGGTCTGGCTTTTCTCACTCTATATTTAAAATTCTTTAATTGCCTATAATTCTGGATTCAGTACTTCTACTCTTCCATAGATAAAAATTGAAAGGGCCAAGATCATGTGCATCTTTCTCATTTATTAAATGTCCTTCCACAGGTCCTGACACATAGCATGTTCTCAATTAAATACTTAAAAGAACAAGCTGGGCCTGTTGTAATCCCAGCACTGTGGGAGGATGAGGCAGAAGGCATCCAAGTTTTAGACCAGCCTGGGCATTTGGTGCCCTGAGCTGAGCCCTGTAGTGTACACACACACACACACACACAAAGAACACATGGGCGTTATCCATGAGCCCCTAGCGCTAAATCCAATGGATATGTTTGTAATTTTTATCTTGTTGCTCTTAGTGTCAGCTGATCATTATCTTTCCTGATCTTTGAGGTACTCTTGCTCCAGTGACATCAGTTTTGTTTTGTTTTTTCAAGGTTTTCCTCAGATCTCTCTTAGATTCCTGCTCCTTCATCTATCCCTTTTTTCTTTGACAAGATTTCGCGCTGTAGCCCAGGCTGGCCTCAACTCTCCATATGCCTCTGGTCTCAACTTCCCGAGTGCTAGGATGACACGCATATGGCATCTCATCTGTCTAATTTTATGTAATGTTGGGTAAATTCAAACCAGGGCTTTGTGCACGGAAGGCAAGCTCTTCAACCACTGAGCTACACCCCCTAGGCCCACCTATCCTTTAATTCTATCCAGGTCTCACCACTTTGTACACACTTTTTGCACGATCTCTTCCACATTCAGTGTCAACTTCCCTCTAATAGATGTCCTTTTCTTATTTCTACCGTGGACCTGGCTTCTAAGTTTCCAATACACCTACATGCTTTGCAAACACTTCAAAGTCAAATAAACAAATCAAAGTCAACACCACTTCATTGTTCTCTAGCCCAACAATAACAAAATAAAACTAGGCCATTCTTCATTTTTTTCTCTCGTGTATGGTATACTATCTACTTGGACATCCGTGGATTGGCTAACTTCTTCTAACTCTTTACATCCAACTAATCATTAAGATCAAATTACAGTATCTACAAAATCTTTCTCCTTTTCACCCCTTTGACAACTAGCCTAAGTTCCACTGGAATCCTTTCCTTGTAGATATTTATAACTTGATAAAACAACAGTAATCAATCTAAGATATAGATCTGATACCAACAGTCCCAGCTAATAACTTTTCAATGGTCCCAGGAGGCAAGAGAATAAAGCTCAAGTTTTTTAACATAGCATGCAAAGTTCAGATTCCTGTTTGCTTCTCCAGCTCTGTCTTCCACCATTTCCAAGAATCTTAAGCTAAGGGAATCACAAAGTGCCTGTCGCTCCCAAATACACCACATACTTCCTGGCCCTGTGCTTTTGCAACTTTAATTGCAAAACTCCCTCTCCTGGACACTGCTCACTCTGCAATAAATCATCCAGTTGTCTCCCCCAGGTCTGCAAGAAGTATCATTTCACCATGAATCCTCTTATAATACTCCCCACCAAGTAATAATAAAGTACAATAGGGATTTTTTTTTCTTTTATTCTAACAACTGTGTCTTCCTTCTGTGAGATCCAGGAGAAGAAATACTGCATCCTTATTAAGGTGTGGATTTGGAACGTGTCCTAAAAGTCTCATGAATTTGAGAAGTGATTGGATCATAGGGCTTAACTATATGAAGTGGGTTCATCAACCGATTTCATGTGCTGTTAGGAAATGGGGCCTGATCATAAGGCAATGATCACTGGGGTTGTGACCTGGGAAGGCATATTTCCAGCCAGTCCACTGCTTCTTCTGGGATGGGATGGGATGAGCAGCTGTCCCATGCCAGGCCTATTCCGCCATGCTCTTCTGCCACTGCCAGATGACCATGCAAAGACTGAGACTTCCGAACTTTGAGCTATAAATACCATTCCCCTTTCAAGTTGTGGGTGCTGTGTACTGTGTCAGAGTGATAAGAAATTGACCAAGACAATCCCATAAAGCACATAATGGGTCCTCACTAAAATCCATATAAGAAATGGGAGTTTTATTTAACAATTGCATCAACAATACTAAATGCACAACAATACTTTAAATAGAATGATGCTTTAAAAAGAACAAAATAGATCAAGATCCCTCTTATGTCTGTAAATATATCCTCTATTTTAAATGTGATAATACAGATAGGTAATATGGTACATATGCTTTGTCTCCACATTACCTCTTGAGGTAGGTATAGTGGTTTGGATCTGGAATGGGCCCAAAAGTTTCATGTATTTGTATGTTATGAATTGTCTATGGAACTGTGTGCTGTCTGGAGATTGGGATCTGGTGCAGAGGGGTGGATTGCAGGTGTGCAGACTGGATTATGTGGTGGAGGCTCATCACGCCTTCCACGTCTGTATTCAGGAGGGCCCAGTCACTGGGATGGGACCTGGAACTACACGTGTGCTGCGACCTTCCTCTCAGGCTAGATGAGATTGAACCTGATGGGACTTGGCTGCTTGTTTGTAATGTTTTGAGGAGCTGCTGCCACCTCCGCCTCTGCCTCTGCCACGTACCCCTAAGTGGGTCGTGACCTATTGAAAATGTGAGCTAAAATAAACCTTTCCTCACCTAAATTTGTGGATGTCCACTCTTAAGTCACAGCAATGAAAAATAACTAAGACAGTAGGGGAGGGTGGCCTGAAATTATATATAGGATGACCATTGACTCACTTCACTAAGTGAATCACTAAAATGAGTAAATTTCACCTGTCTAAGAAGTTCAAAATTACCCAAAGGCATTTAGGAAGTGAGACAGCTGACCATCTAGATACAGAGAGAAATAACATTCTAGACAGGTAAAATAGGTAGAGAAATCCTGAGAAGGGACTGTGACTACGAGTTTGCAGCAGAGCAAGGACAACAATGTGGCTGTAATCCTTTAGCATGATGATGGCAGTAGAACATGTGACTACAGGAATGATGAGGTAGAGGCATGTCTAAGTTATGAAGGTTATATAGTTGTCATAAGAATGAGCTTTGCTCTGTTCGAATGGGAGCCATAAAGAGTTTTGAGCAAAGGTTGATGTGATCTGCCATATACTTAACAGGCTCATTCTGACAGCCAAGGTAAGAGCTATGAAACTTGAGAAACCAGTCAGGATTCTACTATAAAAATTCTGGAGAAAGATAATGATCTCTGGCTCCAGATTACTAAAAGCGGGAGTCTGAGACAGTTAAAATCTGAATATATTTTCATGGTACGTTTTATAATAATAGCTAAGAATTGACTGGGGGTGGAGTATAAAAGATGGTCTGGAGAGACACAAAGTTCTGGACTCAAGCAGACAGAAGATTAAGATTACTTATTGTAAATTATTACTTACTGTGAGTGTGAGCTACAAGAAGAGTATCTATCTGTTGCATTGGAGAAGTCTACTAGAGCTCAGTGAAAATGCTGAGATGGTATGTGAATCTCAAAGTTCCTCAAACCTTGGTGATCTGTCAAATGAATTTTGCCTTCAGCAAAATCAATGTAATTTTTTGGGGGGTGTAGGGACTGGGGGAGGCTACTGCCAATAAAACCTAAGGCTTTGCACAAGCAAAGCATATATTCTATCACTAAGTTCCATTTCTTGGCTCAGTTTTGAATTCTAAATTAAATTTTCTATCAAATAGGTAACTCTTAAAACATGAATAAAATCAAAATTAATAAATTTAGAGAGCTTGATATCCTCTTACAAACCTGTCCCATCATCCACGCGGAAAATAGGCCTCTAGTTTTTGACTCAACCATGCCTCTGTCTTCATGGCACACTATACACCAAAATAAATTACGAGTTTACATATCAATGAGTTAAAAAGGAAGAAAACAGATATTTTAAATCAAACTTTTAGATTATGAATTTTGAAACTTGGGAGTAAAGTATATCTGAAATAGGTAAATATACAAAAATATGTGTGTGTGATGTTCATCTGTCCAAAAGCAGATATTATGGTCATACAAAGAAATTTTAAAATGCAAGCCAATTAAGAAAAAAAAAAACTATCGATACAAACAATAGAAAGAAATATAGAAACATGTGGAAATCCCAGCACTTAGGAGGCTGAGGCAGGAAGACAGGAATATTGCCGAGAGTTCAAGGCTGGCCTGGGCTCCACAGTGAGTTCAAAATCAGCCTGCGCTACAGAGTAAGACCTTGTCTTAAAAAATGAAAAATGAATAAAATAAGGAAAGAAAGAAAAAGAAAGAAAGAAAAAAGAAAGAGAAAAAAGAAAAGGGAAACTCATGCTAGAAAAGGAGCTAATTTTTTTAAATAAGCAGCACATATAATTTGATTATTTAAAAAGCTTACTGCCACACAGTGGTAAAGAATATATATATATCACAAAATACATGAAATACTAGAAAGTGTAAAACAAAAACAACAAATAATAAAATTTTTTAATTTGTATTTTAAGTATTTTAACTCAGTATCCTTAGAAATATGTTTTATGTGTTCAAAATATGCAAGAAAAATATATATCCATGACAAATATCTTCAACACATTATAGATAGCATAGGCCATAGATTTAAACCTTAACCAAACCAGACTCCATATACAACAGTGAAACAATAAAGAAATATCACACACTAAATGAAAGAAATATTTTGAACGTTACTTCGCCACTTGAAACAAAAGCTGAGGCAGTTCAATGGAAAAACCAGTAACATCAAATTACTGGCATATTACAATTAAAATCTTTTTAAGGGGCTGGAATAATAGCATAGTGGTGAGAGCTCAGGTCCTGAGTTCAATTGTCTAGCACCACAAAAGCAGGGTATGGTAGGACACACCTGTAATCCCAGCACCGGGAAGACTAAGGCAGGATTGCTGTGAGTTTGAGTCCCGCCACATAGTGCATTTACGACCAGCCTGGATTACAAGATAAACCCTGTCTCAAAAATAAATAAATGAAACCTTTTAAAATGTAATTTGAACAGGGCAAAGACTAAGGAAATGCATAAATATATCAATAGTGAGGATATTAGAGTGGTTGAATTTTGAGAGAATATTTTCCATTTTTTTCTCCAATTTCTGTCATGTTTTATAGCCTTTATAAACAAAATGATCAAATAAAAAAGCTGTTAAAATTATGAATAATTTTAAACGTACTATACTTACAGCAGGGTATAAAAATACTTTGGTTACAACAAAATTATAAATATAATTATCACTATTGAAAGTATTTATACAAAGGTATACACGATTGTTTTATTTACCTTGAAGCAGTATGTATGGAATTTTTCTTTTATAAAAGTTCATTTTTCTTTCTTAGGCTTATATATTTTACAGAATATATTTATGAACAGTAGGCTTTAGCATACAAACCAAATATTAATTCATTGAGTATATCTCCTTAATTTCTATTACAAGTCTAGAAATGTCTTTTGGAGGGAAAAGCATAATTTTTAATATCTAATGAAAAAGAACGTAAGAAAACACACAGCTTTAAGGTCATGTTTAAAAGAAAAAGAAAAACTATCTGTCCTGCAGACCAGCCATGAAACATGACTTAAACTGAGAAAATTTTTATGCTGAATCCACCAAAAAGCATGCTCCACGCTACAACATTTTCATGTAAACTTGTTTTGGGGCTATTTTCCTTTCAGCTATTTAGAAAGTAATTCCTTTTAGAGCCCGGCCTTCTAGCTATTGCTTTAAAAGGGAAGAGGCACGTTTGCTTTAACTGTTATCTGCATGTGTAACAACTGTGGGAAGTCAGTAGTGCAGTCAGTAAATTCCTTATAGTTCATGGCTGTTTCTATGAATCAGGGTACATATAATGTAAAAAATCACATAATTAATCACAATAATTAATGCAAATTTTATAGATCATTTCATTTCATGGATCATTTCCTCAATGCATAATGCTGTACTATTATTTATTCAGTGTATTACTTTAGGCTTGGCTAACCAATATTTGGTTTTAGTTTTCCTGAGAGATATAAAATGTACTCATAAGCAACACATGAAATAGAAATTTAAATCCCTGCTGGCCTTTCTTTGGTATGAACAGTAACTTTGTATACATGGAAAAGGCAAGAGAGAGGAGAGAGAAATTCTTTTCTAGTGGTTCTTGAAAGGAATGAAAAATAAAAGTAGACTATGCAATCAATGCTGTGATCTGAAACATCCCTAAAACAAAAACTGTAATTAGATGAATTTGACTTCTACAAAGAAAACAACAAAAATATTTAACTGAAGAATCTTTACATATCACTTTTAAGAAAGTCAAATCAACTAAACTTTCAAAAATTTCTTCCCATGGCTAAGAATGCAAGATATTATTTCATGCTATTCTTTTTACTTCATACAAATGCACACACACACGCACACAGACACCTAAATTTGGTATAGTACACCTGTACATTGATATTATACTTATTAATAGGATATATAATATACTTTCATTATTTCAAGTTTGCTTCACAATTACATTTAAAATTTTTCCTTATAATTTGAATTTAACCTACTGGTCCTAGGTCTCCAGGGGAAAACTTACAGAATATTTTTTCAAAATTGGGCCCGATTTAGACATGATTTCCAAAAGTAAAGCTGGCGACAGTGGGAAGTATAACAGAGTAAATGTTATATTATGCATATGTAATCTTCTCAATCAGCTTAAAATACACCTTCAGACCTCATCAGATAACTAGCTCATAAGCCTCAAGTGCAATTTTGTGGCCGGAAGCGCTTGCTGACCTCTCTACAGGAGAGCCTTCCCTGTCTAGCTGCATGACTCATGCACATCGTCCAGGTCTCTGCACAGATGCCTGTTAACTCTTGATTACTTACATGCTTAAAAAAAAAGAAGAAGGAGGAGGGGAAAGAGAAGGAGGAGGAGGAGGAGGAGGAAAGAAAAAAAACAGGATTCTTAAAAGCTCTCTGTGCTCATATTAGTTTCTAACTCACCTGATTTAAACAAAACAATCGGTTTAATGTGTTCCTGAAGTGACAGGCAATGACAGAAGGACAAGAAAACCAAGACCCCAAGCATTCAGAGCAGTGACTATATGTATGATAAGCTAGAAGTTCTGTTATACTGTTTTCATACTAACTTTCTCCTGTATGTATGTTCTAATTTTTAAATGGAAAATACATATTTGGTATGTTAAAATCAGTATTTATAGGTGGGCTTCTTAAAATCTGAAATGTAATGAAAACAGTAATAGGGCTAGAGGAATACCACAGTAGTTCGATCACTTGCCTAGCCAGGGTAAGGTCCTGAATTCAATTCTCTAGCACCACATAGGCCAGGTATGATAACACACAGCTATAATCCCATCACATGGGAGTCCAAGGCAGGAGAACTGCCATGTGCTCAAGGCCAGCTAGGGCTCCCTACTGAATTCAGGATCAGCCTGTACTACAAATTGAGACTCTGTCTCAAAAATAAACAAAGTGTGAACAATTATGTAGAAAATAGTAAGAATGTGCATTGGTTACACAGAAATTGTCTGTTTATAGGATGCAATATAATTACTCTTTGAAAATGAAATAGCAAGGACTGGGCACACCGCTCAGAGGTCAAAGCACTCACCTAGCAAGTGCTAGGCCCTGGACTTAGTTCTCCAAACAACATAAGCCAGATGTAGCAGCACAACTCTCTGACGCCAACCCTCGGGAGGCTGAGACAGGGAATTGCTGTGAGTTGAAGGCCAGCCTAGGCCTCAAAGGGTTCAGGACCAGCCTTACTACAGAGTGAGACTCTTGTTTCAAAAAACAAAAAACATAAAACAAAAACAAAGAGATAGAAGAGAGAGAGAGAGAGAGGGAGAGAGGGAGAGAGGGAGAGAGAGAGAGAAAATCAAACAGCAAATCCTTTTTCTCTCCACACTGCCATTAGGACACTTACATCGGACTTGTCGGCGCAGACACTGTCCAATTGTATCAAGACGCGCACGGTTTTTTCCTGTCTTCCTCAACGTTACCTTACCTTGCACTTTGGACACTTCTGGGCATTTCTCTGGCCGTGCTCGATTTCGCTGGCCCAGTGGCGCAGGAGTTTGTCTCCTTTTTTGTACTCCTTGCAGTTTACACCTTCATGCCAAGGAGAGTGACACTTAAAACACCAGATGAATTGGCAAGCGGGGCACTGGATCTGCGAGAGCGAAAATAACATTTAGTACCAGCAGATACAATGAAAATGACATAAATAAAAGAAAATGGGGATGCTTGGGAAGTGAGTTTTGAAAAAGTTGTAATTTAAACAATCTCCCCACCAACAAGCCCAAGTATCTGTCATTAAAGGAGAAAACACAATGCTCTGGCAAGGACAATGGCTGTGTATAGACTCTGATGGAATTAAGCAGTTGAGGCGTTTAGAAATCAATGTGGCTTTGGGAAAATCTCCCAGATGGAAGCACAAAGCAAAACGTGAAGGCACTTATTGCCCCGAATCCACACATTTCTGCCGCCTTTTGACTCACCTTCCCATTGAAACAATTCCCCAAGCTTCTCCACTGCTCTTGTGTCAGTGGCTTGCTTCACATTATGAAATCAATGTGGCACAGATGCTCCATCAAATAAAAAACACACTAGCAAATAATCTGTATATTAATGTATAAGGGGGGTCAATTTAAAAGCAACACAAAGGGTCCTATAATTAGAAATGCATTCATGTCGTGGTCCCATAGCCTGCACTGAGAGACCCTCTCAGGAAGAAGTCTCCATATTTTCACTATTCAGAGCAATATGGGTGTGGTATACAGACATGTATGTTCACTGAAATTATTTGCCTTCCAGGGGGCATAAAAGATATTTTATCTGGTTTCCTTTATTTGGAATGATAGCAGAGGATCATGTGCTTACACAGCATCTCCACTCAATCTCTAACACTGCATGGTTATAATGACTTTCTCACCCTTATTTGACAACAATTAATTCATAAAATGTCTCACTATAAATGATATTGTAATTCACTGTTCTCTGTGTTTCTGCATGTTATATGTCACTGCAGTATTGATAAATGTACTGGCAGCACTTTAAAGGACAGTTAAAACTTCTTTTAGTAAAATGTATAGAATATCATCTCTTACATTTTGTGAAAACCACTTTGTGACAATAGCATGTCTACCACATATATTACTGAGTAGCAGTTACAACCACAGCTCTTCTCCGTAACTCAAAGTGCTGCAGTTCTCACCTACGTCAAGGGCAGTGCCCTTCCTAACAAATATGAAGTTGTAAAGCTAATGCTACTTTGCAATTAAATTTATATAAAATGATACTGCATTATGAAATTTTAAGATATTCAGGCTTATTGAAATTCTTTTAAATGGTAATATTTATATCTAAATATTAATGATAATATTTCTATATATAAATTTGTGCTGCAAAATAGGTATGAAAAGGTTTACCTATATAAAGAAACTCAAGCTCAGAGAGATCAAATGCCTTGCTCAAGGTAACATAGCAAGCGCATTTTAAGAGGGAATTTAAATATGTTTGGCCCCAAGACCAAACATGTTTCACTATGCAAAAACATTTCCTCATAAACAACAGCACTCCATTATTTATGAATGACAACTTAAAATGCGGCAGTCAAAGAAGTCTGTGTAAACTATCAAGCTATCACTAGAATCTTATGTGATTCTCAAATGAAGGTAAACTATGAAAATCCCTTTCAACATTTCACTCATAAATTAGAAGCATCCTTGGTTTTAAAAATAAATAAAAGCATGCTAATGCTAACATCCAGTCATTTAAAATAACTGCTTTTATCTTTTCTGACCACTACACTGCTATAAGTCCCTTACATTACTTTTGTAGGTAAATGGAGGCCACTTGAGTGCACCATGCTTAGTGAAGTGAGTCAGAAGCAGAAGGTGAAATATTGAATGGTCTTTCTAATATGAGAAACTCAGATCACAATTATTTCATATACTTTAATGGAGGTGAGGGAGAGGGAGTGGGAGGGTCAAAAAGGGAGAAGGAAAGGATTTGTAACTTTGTCATGACATGTGAACAAAATACTCAAGATCAATGTTATGTACTGCACTTATACATACCAATAAAATGGGTGGGGAAAGAAAAAAATAAAGGAGAGAGGACAGAAAAAAGTGGAAAGTAGTCTTTATGAAATGGGTAAGAGATAAGGAGAAGAGGGAAGGGTAGGGAGAGGAGAACAAAGTAAAAATGATAAAGACGGGATATGCATGTGCACAAATTCCCCAAGATGAATGCAATTATCAAGTAATGTAAGCGTATACCAATAAAAATTGAAAAATGAAGTTAGGCAAATGATTAGAAGAGACTGAACTTCAGAAAATAAAACATTATTGAATGCTTATTTCATTCTGTCCTGAATAATGAAGAAAAGGCATCAATATTACATGGAACCTTCATTTTGAATGAAATGAGAACCAAGTTAGAGATCCTCATGTATGTGCATTGTTTAAGGAGGGCTGGAAGACTGAATTCAACTCTATCCTATTAGACATTATTTCTAATTCTAAATCACTGAACTCTGGTATCACTGAACACATTTTAGAGGCCTTCCTGATTTTTAAGGAGTCATTTATTAACAAAACACATACAAGAATTAATCTGAAGATGCTCTAACAATGGAGGCATTCTGAATGTCAGACAGCCTCACGGCTTGCATCTACATATCTCCAATGGCAGCAATTAGAAACATGTGGTTCTCCCAAACTGACAGAATGAAGAAATATGACAGTGCCTAAATCAGTGACTCCGGTTCTCAGTTTCTCATAGTAAGTCTTACCGACTCCACAGACTTCATGACAAACAGAGTGAAGACTTAGATAACAAGCTCTCAGATGAATGTAAGTCATTGAAATTCACATTCAATTGCTTACCATGTTCGGGGTTAAAGTAAAAAAGAAACTAATAGGCAATTTTAACACTTTTCGTTTTCAAAGACGATAAATGAAACATTTTAATATTGACTTTTTGGTCTAAAGACTCCTCATTCAGGGACTGGAGGAATGGCCAAGTGGTTAAAGCACTTGCCTAACAAGAGCTTTAGCGCTAAGTACATGAGTTCAATTCTCCAGCACCACAAAAGCTGGGTGTGGTGGCAGACAGCTGCAATCCCAGCACTTGGGAGGCTGAGGCAGGAGGATTGCCATGAGTCCAAGACATGCCTGGGCTCCATAGTGAGTTTAGGACCAGCCTGGGCTACAGACCGGGAGCCTG
The DNA here is from genome assembly GCA_004027205.1 of Ctenodactylus gundi. Taxonomy (NCBI): domain Eukaryota; kingdom Metazoa; phylum Chordata; class Mammalia; order Rodentia; family Ctenodactylidae; genus Ctenodactylus; species Ctenodactylus gundi. The sequence goes on from PVKB01001619.1 coordinate 81,621, forward strand.
TCTCAAAAAAAAAAAAAAAAAGAAAAGAAAAAAGAAAAAGATAAAGAAAAAGAAAAAAGAAAGCCTCATTCATTTTGACCTCACCCATATCCAAAACTGGTCTTTTGTAAACACAGGCAGACATCAACATTAATCTACCTCCTCTCCTTTATTCAGTTATTGTCTCCTCGTGACGAGGTCATCACACAACCAGAGGCCTTCCATGTAGAATGCATGCCTTCTATTTCTATCTCCACAAAGAGGCACCATGGTTTATCCTTGCTACTCAAAGCACTCGTGAAAAATCAGTAAAATTAGCATCACGCAGAAGTTTGTTAAACTCAGAGTTCACAAATTCTCATGCTTATTGAATCAAGAGTTTATATTTCACAATATCCTCAGGTGACTAATATGAATACCAAGGCCTGAAAAGCACTATTTTATACCACATGACCCCATCTCCTTGGCACAAATTACTGGATTAGGGATGAGCAAAAACATGCATCCACTGATCGGCACAGCTAGCAAACGGTGCAAGATGTAGTAGCTGGCATGCACTTGGGAAGAGCATCTCTGGCAGACATGCCCACTGCTAAATGAAGATTATTAGCCAGGACAGATTTTCTTTCTTGGGGACTGAAATGGGTATGCACATACATTCTTCTGCCTTTACCATGGAGATACTGAAGGGGGCAGGTACTGACTTATGGTGAGATGACATATGACTCTTGTGCTGTTAGAGACATGTCTGAGTCTTCAGCAGGCCATTTGGGTAACTTCTGAGATAGTTTCTTTGGCCTTTCTACCTACTCCAGAGCCTTCAGTAAATCTCACTGAGGGGCCTGAGAAGGAGCACATCCCGCTTCTAGAAGAGTCTAATTAACACTGTCCATTGAAATTTTATCTTGTTCAAATGCTCCTTGATTCAGAAATGTCTTCCCTTCTCTACTAACCAGTCAGCACTTTCTTACAGAATTCATATTAATTATGTAGAGACCAATCTCTCTAACAGCCCATAAATTCAGTGAGGGCAAAAACAATATCTCATTTATCCTGTACTTTCTGAGTTAAGTAACACAGAACCTCTGGTATATGTTAAACAGTAAGTTATTTGTAAAATGAATTAAATGAATTCAGAAGAAACTCATCAGATCTAATTTACAACCAGTGGCTGGGATGGCATCACCACTTCCTGGATTACCAGATGATGTTTACTAAATATTTTCTCCTAATGACATTTTATTGAACATAATGATTAACATGTGAACTTTTCTACAAAAGAAAGATATGCAAGTGTTTCAAGAAAAAATAATCAAGAGTTAAAAATCTTGACTAACTTGCTCCAGAATCCAAAAAGCTGAAAAAAATTTGTACTATACCTTTGACTTTCAAATTTCATTAGATTTTTACAGAAACCTGCCCTTTACTGACACTCACACCAATCCCTTTGCTCTAAGCAAACAATATTTCCACCATGTTAAGAAACAGCCCATAAAATAAGCAGAGTCCAAAGTAAAGATATCCCCAGATAACTGCTTTCTCCCTACATTCAGTACACTCATTTTATAATATCATTTTGTATAAATCATAAAACCATTACTTACTACACTCAAGGTACTGAAAGAGACAAAATCAAAATGGAGTTAGTTCTGTTCAATCCCTCCATCCACTTACCCCTCCCCTCTTCCTGAGCTCATGAGAAAATCAATTTTTGACCCTAACCCTGCACCTGTTCCAGGAACAGCCATAGTAAGTCCCATGACCACAAAATGTCTGTGTACCTGAAACTTGCCATGGTTGATAGGCTGTACGACAGATGGACACAGAAACTCCCTGATGTAAAAACAATGTATACTCCATTTCTCTTTTGTTCTGTCAAGATCCCCCTTCTGTTCTGTGATAATTCCCCCTTCTTGCTTCCACGTATTGTGAGTACAGAAACCCCTGACCCAGGTAGTTCAGGGCCTGGCTTCTTTGGTGGTTGGGTCCCCGCATGCTGGTCTGTCTGGACAGTAAACTCTTGATCACCATTGCATGTGAGTCCCGTGTGTTAACCCATGCTACAAAAGTATCAGACAACATCCATAAGTTAAATAAGTTAAATACATCAAGGACACGAGCTAATGGTTTTCCAAGAAAGGTTTGCTTCATTACCGCTGAGGCTAAAAAGATCACTCAATAAGGAAGCAGATTTATCAGTTCATTTGCCCATTCTACAAATATTTATAGAGTGCCTTCCAATAGCAGGTACTGACTACATTGACTTTAGGCATGGCACTGCATGCATGCACGAAAACACACACATACTCACACACATACACAATGAAAACAACTTGTCCTTCAATGGTAGGACAAGGGAGTCACTATACAGAAGTCAGAGGGTGCATGCAGGAAAAGCAAGTATTCTCATGGGGCCTGAAGAGAGACATCACTTCAGCTGGCTCTACCCTGAGCCTCTCTGAAGTGTACAATAAACAGGGTTAGGGGAGCTCATAATATAACTCTGCTTCATCTTCCAAAATATATTATTCTCCAGAAACTTGTTACAGGGCACATGTAAAAAATGACAACCGTCAGACTAGGGTGTGTTGTTCTAAAAAAAAAAAAAAAAAAAACTATACAGTAAGTGCTGGGAGACTCTTTAAAAGTTATATGACGATCTTTTTTTTTTTAAGAACCGAAGATGATGCTTTTTCCACAATGAAAAAGAAGCAAAGAAGTATGTAATGTTATAGAGAGAGGAAAAATAAAAGGATACAGCAATGCAGGGCTTCAAAAGCTTTCAAGGGAATAGTTAGCTCATGACATCGACTCCTAAAGCCTGAGTAGAGGTAATACAGAAGGTCGCAAAACCAGAGGGTGTGACTTTTTGACCTAAATCATGTCCCAGGATCTCCCACTGGATGGCAGTACAATAACAGGGGCACCATAAAGCACTGATCCCTGACAGAACCCACACTCAGCCAAGTGACCTTTGCCTTGATTTCTCACTGTGCAGTTGAAACCAGGCAAAATAAATAAATAAATAAATAAATAAATAAAACTTTTGCTACAGTTTGGGAACCAAAAGCATACAAAACATAGATTAATCCTACCAAGATAAATTCTATGAAGATATAATGTTTACAGATACAAGTAACCTCATAGACCTCCCTTGGTTTTATATACGCAACACACTACATATGTCACAAGACCTTTGTCTGAACATTAGCTTTTAATTTTTAAGTGAAATGCAGTTTTCTAGGGCAGAAAGCACATGAGAACTTTGAAATGAAGGTCGTTAAAATGATTCTTCTCTCCCTCACTTGAGAATCACTGTTCATACTCACCCACTTGAAAACACCTTACCAAGCTGAAAGACTCTCTAAATCCAGAAGGCAAAGCACCGAAAAATATGAACCTTAATTTCTTACCTGAAGATACACTGCTTCATTGGTGATACAAAATATAGCTGAAATTCTGCCCAAAATGTGAAGCCCAAACTCACAGGTAGAGAAATGGGACATCAGCCCATTTCCAACAGAACAGTCTATTCCAAAGGGCTACATCTCATAAGAGACACAAACATAAAGGGGCAAGACAGCCATTCAGTGACAGTGTACCAGAAGTAGTGGAAAATACTTTTTGTGACCAATGAGTGAAAGAGGAGAGGGAGAGAGAATCTCAACTTGATGGTAACAGTGATTTTTTTTTTTTCAAATTAGAGTGATAGGGAGGGGATAATTCTAGAGGTAGCAAATTGTTAATAATGAGACCATCTGCTACGCCTGAATGGCCAGCTGGTGAGCGTACTGTAGAGGATCCCTGTGCACACAGCTCTGGCAGGCTATCTTAAAAACGTAAGAGGTTAACGTGGAAAAATGAAATGCAAAGAATGCGAGTTAGGAAATATGCAGTCCCATCCCCAAACCTTCTTCTAAAACATCCTGACCATTGTATAATAAGCACCAGTCTTGACAAACCTATTCCCCTGCTACTCAATTGATCACCAGAGAGAAATGACTCTTCAATCTTCTGTGTTAAAAACCAAAGAAATTAACACAATGAAGTAAAAAACAAATGAAAAGCCACATAGTTCTCAATACCATGACACATCAACATATGACAGCTATAAGTAGTATCACTTAGTAGAAATTGTTCAGAGCCAAATATAAGCTAAAAACATTAATTTCAGTATTAGGCTGTTATTAGAAGTTGAGGTCTAACAAAAAGTGTAAAATATTACAGTTATCTTACGCATCAATAAAACAAAGAACACTGGCAAACAGCTCACTAGAAACTGAAGGTAGAAATGCATCTGAATTAAATTCTCTTGACTTCATGGCTGTGGATTATAAATGTTTTCAAGAGTAACATATACGATGCACCCTTTGTTTAATTATGCTTTTTAAAAGAAGACTAGATAACCTTATTTGTATTTCCCTCATAAATCTATGCCAGAACAATCACTTAAGAAATTACACTTGTTTTCTATCAGCTCTTGACATGGATGATGCAGTAATTCCCAAGTGAAACCCATGTGTGTCATACGCTACCATGACCTTGAGGGACTGATTCACAAACTGTAAACAGTGTCAACTTAAAGTGAGGATGGCTGGGGAAAAAGAGGAGCAGAGGGAGAAGTGCACTAGTTATACCTTTATGGGAAAGCTTCAAACATTTTTGCATACGGAAAAAGAAATCTCAAATCATTTTTACAAAAGGAACTTTAAATACATTTTAAAGTATACCAACTAGGAACAACCTACTAACTCAATGCCTTCTAAAGCGATTATAACAGTTTGGCTACTACACAAGAAAACAACATATTTAAGAAGTATTATAAAATATGACTTCTACCCAGAGGATTTATCAAAGAGAAAAAAGAATGTCAACGCTGTAAGGAAAGAACACAAAGGTTTTTCCAGTCCACTCACTAGCTTTTCTCTCTCGGTTTGTGATCAGCTACAGCACCACTCTGTATGCATCATCATGATTCTGCTTGGTATCTATGGGAGCCACAGAAGTTGTTATTACCTTAGGCTCATGGAAACCGTAAAGAGAATTGTTCTCTCTCACATGTTCCCACTGCTGTTATCATCTACATGTCCATCAACTATCACTCCAAATAACTAAGAAAACAAGAACTGCTTATATGTATGCATGAGTGTGTGTATGTGCGCATGTGTGTGTGTGTGTGAGACAAGCTCTCACTATACAGGCCAAGTTTGTCCTGAGCTCGCTATGTAGCCCAGACTGAGCTCAAACCCATGGCAATCCTCCTGTTTCAGCCTCCAGAGTGCTGGGATTACAAGCATAAGCCACTATGCTTGGCCAATTTTTATGTAGAGATGAGAGACAGAACCTTAGGCATTGTGTGTGCTAGGCAAGTGCTCTAACCACTGAGCTACATTCCCAGCCCAGATGATCATTTATTAATCTACACTTGAAATGAGAATGAAACTAATATCGCACCTACATGAGTAAACTCCCGAGTTAAGTATCTATTTTTAGTCTTTTGCAATCTTCTCCCTTCTCTTGCACGAACAACAACAGAACTACTATTATTATTTCTCTTATCTCCAGAGCTTTTATTTCCCCATTTCTATGAGGTAAGAAAAAAATTCCTTCTGCCACATGTTTTTAATACTGGTGACTCCTATCAGATCCCTCCTGAGCTACCTTGCACACAGGTCTCCTCCCTAAAGCCTCCAGGGTGTTTCATACATAACACTACCACCATTTCAAACTGATGTAGTTACTTTCCACTCCCCACACCCACTCTTCATATTCTACACAGCCAATTTCATACTTCCTTTATACCTATCATCTGCTTCTTAGCTAACCTTTTCTATCTCCACTCTTTCTGACTTCCTTCTCATTACCCAGCTTGCTCATTCTACTGCCCTTCCTCAAGAGTGCTAACAGCCACAACAGTTTCTAGTATATACTGAACACTTACTTTGTGTCAGTCATGGTGCCAAGCACAATACATAATGTAACCTCATTTAACCCTGAGTATGCTCTTATGACACTGGTATTATTACAATCTCAAGGTAAGAATGTGAAAACTCAAGGTTATAGTACTAATATGAGATAGGGTGAAAGTTTTAAGCCAGTGCTCCGACCACATTTTCAATTTTGGTAACTCCATGTTTCAAGGTCTAGTTTATTAGTTTACTCTTCAGTGAAGTCTTCCTAGTCTCCCTGCCCTTTCTTCACACTCTCCGCATTTCTCATCCACATTTATTACAGTACACACGACTACTGAAACACCTGCCAATTCATCAGTTTCTTCAACAATGACTGTTCTGTAAAGACACAGTGCTTGTTATCAGTAGTGACTGAAGCAAGCCTGGATCTATCCTCCTAGCAGCTAGTTATAAAGAGCAACTTGAATCACATAAACCACAGAAATATACCATAAAATCCTCGATGATAACTGCCATGGGGGGAGGACTATGATTGTACATTCTATGTTTTTCCTCTAGGTATTATATAAGCACGTTAGACTCACAATTTCATTTTTTATTTTTTCCTACCATTAACTTATTCCCTGTGTTGAGAGGCAGCTGGCGTCATGTTAAGGAATCAGATAAACCACTTACGTTAGAAATTAGATTTCTAAATGGAAATTGAGGTCAACCTTATAGAAATGAGATGATTAAACTTTACAGCATCATGACATAAATTTCAGGGAGAAGACAAAAATATAATGAATAAAAAAGTAAACTAGATTTGCCAGAGGCAAGGCTGTCTCCATGTAAATCTCTCCAATCAGAAACGCACTTGTTCAATTTGATACAGTATCAGTTTGACAATGTTCAGAACACAGGGAAGTGCTCTGTTTACTCAAACATTAGCCAAAAAAGAGTTGATGAGTGAAGACCTAAAAAGACAGGTGAACATTTAAGGGTTCTGGGTTCTGCTATTGCTTCGTATATTCTATTTAGCATTTTTCTATCTATTGAATGAAAAACATTAATAAGTGGTCTTAACAAAGACCTCCCAAAATAAGATATTGTAACTTTTGGAATTTGTGTGACAAGTGCCCGATTAGCTATAAAACCGCTGTGACATTTTCAAAATATTTTAACCTACTATATTAGGTGCTTCGGTGCTTCCAGCAAAATCACAATGAATGCTCAAAAAGTAACAATTTAGGTCAAGATACTTTAACTCAATGACTCCACGGTACCACTAAAGTGAACACTATCAGGAGTTCATCCATCAACACAAGTTCTTTTTAGGGCTAAAACAATAAGAAACATTAAGTTTCTCAAAAAAGCATATAATCGCAGGAACCTTTCTTTTACTGTTTATGCTGCCTTACAATGCAGTTTGTTATATTTGGGTACACACATTTGCTACTTTTAAAATTATGATAAGCTACACCAAATTAGAAATGGGTTTGCAATCAAGAAAACTTAATTTTTTTTTAAAGGCAGTAAAACAGAAAAGTCCATCAAATTAGAAAAAAAGAAACACCAAAGACCGCATTATTTTAGTGTTATACTGTAACCATGGATGTCTAAAAGGCTTATGGAAATATCCATGTTAATTCCTTCTGGAATATCAAGAGAGGTATGACCCTATAAGTCAGGTGGCTCATGCCACCGTTTGGGAGTTTAATGGTAAGAATTACTACATAAGCATTATATTCAAATATTTTTTTTAAAAAACCATCTTTTTAAGTGTTTGAATCATCCTTAAAAGTGCATACCACATACAATAAGGAGATTATGTATCTTTTTTAACTATAGGTTATGTCTTCTATGAGAGTAATTATGTTAATAAAAATGATCATCCCTTAGTAGTCATTATTTTTGTGAAAATTTGCTTAATAGTTTGTTTTATTTTCTTCTTTTAAGGCAGGGTGTTTTTTTGATGGAAAGTCTCACTATGTAGTCCAAGCTAACTTTGAACCCACAATATTGCCCAGGATGGCCTCAAACTCAAGGTGATCCTTTCGCTTCAGCCTCCAGAGTGCTAGGAATTCAAGTGTGGGCTACCCTATCCAGTTAAAAATCAATAGCTTTTTTCCTGTAGTGAGATTTACATCCCTCACTCATTCCTGATGATTTTAACTGGTTTATTATCAACAATATTAGATTTTGTGTTGAAATTCTCTTCTCCCAAAGCAAATTTTCTTTTCCTGTGCTCACAAAAAGCAAACAAATGAGTCTGCTTGATGCAAGATCTCAAAGCATTTTACCCGGGCTTTTCTTCTTACCTGCAGTCCAGGTGACACACACTGGAGAAAGCCCGGCTTTTGGGACATGTTACCAAAACAGCTTTGGTTGACTCAAAATTCTTCATATACAGGATACTTATTATTTTTGTCAGTTTTTCTATTATTTCACTCTTGTGCTCTGAAATTGCAACATGGTGTCGGTGCTGTATCAAAGAGCACTTATAAGCGTTTACTGTCATTAAAGCTGTAACTTAAATTCTACTTCTTTTTCCTGTTTCATCAGAAGAATTAAAAGTCACTAAATTATTTTCACAATGATCTAATTATGTAGTTTTTCCTCTTTTGCACTACTGGAGGTTGAGAGCCTTTGTAATAAGCTACAACGCGAGCCTGCCAGTCTGTCTTCTGCCCTCTTTCTCTCTCTTTCTTTCTCTTTTTTTCCCTCCCTTCTCCTCCCCACCCCCTCAAGTTTCTGATAAGGAACCAAGTTGCCCAAGTTGACTTTAAACTCTAGTCGGCCTATTTCACCTTCTAGACTTCTGAGAATACAGGCATTCATCACAATGTCACTTATATGTTTTAATTACTTCAAATTCAAAAATAGTACAATTTCTACACGTATCTAATTTGAAACTTGATTTTTTAAAAAGAACTGATAAGTCCAAAACAATTTTCTGATAATACCAACATATAACTAAAATGAAAGTCAATTAAAATAACTTAAGAATACACAGTCAATAAAAGCCTATGGTACAAAATCAATATCATAAAGCAGTGTATCATACTATTTTAGTTCTTGAATTTTTAACCTCAAAATTATAGTCTTTACAGAAAATTAACAAAATTATTTTCCTGACAATTATACCTAAAAGAGATTAGTATGGACAAAAATGATAAGTCAAAAACAATAGTTATCATGCGTATTATGCTCTTCAAAGACCCATTAGTCACACAGAGACTCTGACTAACCAAAAAATACCCTAGCTCATGCTTGCAATAAAAAACTCTTTACTACACCACTGTGCTCACAGGATGAATAATGCAGCAAAAGCTTCACCGAAGGCACAGAACATGAGTAATAACTTACCTTACATGGAGGCAATGTGAGCCAGCATTAAAACCACTCCATCCAGCCCCTGGCTACAAGGACCAGTGAAAACTTCTCCCTTGCCTCAACAGTTTTCTTCTTCTTCATCACCGGTAAATGTTCTCTACTCCCCTGCCATTACTCAAGTGACCAGACTCAAAAACTTGTGGACAACCCTGATGGGGCAGGGGTTGGAGGGGGCAGAAGAGATACTGGGGTACTTGTCTGTCTTAAAGCTCTTCAGGTAATTCTAACATTGTCAGGCTGTGAGTCAGTGATATGCTTCTGCAGTTGCCTTATCTTCCCAACCTTCAGTCTTACCCTTCTATGACAGCCTACATGAGTAAACGGTGCTGGGAAGATCTTCCTCTAGTGGCCAGGGAATTACATTAACCTTCTGAGCACTGTGTACAAGACGCAACACGACCGCTCTTATCTACCTGACTGCTACCTCTGCCCTACTCTTTCTGCACAAGCAGAGGGAAATGCCTGTTTTCAACATGCCTAGCCTAAGCCTCCAGGGCTCAGCACTTGCTCATTCCTGGTTTGGAAATACTCTCCATTCTGTCTACCTGGAGAACCCCAATACCTGGGTGAAGCCATCCTTAGCATCAACACCCCAGGCACCCTTAAAAATACCCCCAAAGTCTCTATATGTATGGTGACGTGTGAAAGTTTCTGTTTTCTTCTTTTTTAATCATACTGAACTGTCATTCTAGAACATTTGTCCCTCTCACTTTCTGCAAGGTCTATATGGTTTTAAAGCTTGCCCTCCAGGGTGGAACCCATGGGAGGTGTTAGACCCCAGGGGGAGGCATCAGGTCACTGGGGACATGCCCTCAGAGAGGACTTTGGGACCCTGCACCTTCCCTTGCTTGCTTCCTTTTCATTCCAATGCAGTGAGGTAAGCAGTTTTGCTCTGCTGTGCAATCCAATCATAGGCCCAACTGACAGGTGATAAATCTAAACCTCCAAAACAATCAAACTTTTCCCCTTTTTACTTTGATTATCTCAGTTATTTCTTACAATAATATAAAGCTGGTTGACATGCCTTTACTAGGTTCTTTTGAACCACTTATCTCTATATTCCCTAAACTTAGAAAAATGCCAAACATACAGTGAATTCTACAGTTGCAAACGGATGAATAACATTTTATACTACTTATTATCCCTTATTATAGAAAGAGCCAGAGACTTTTATTGGATTCTCTGAAAAAAGTCAAGTTTATACTTAATTTTTTTAAGCTTTCAGTACTTACCTAATGTATTTGATAACAGTTACATCTATCACCCCAAAGGCTAGCTTTTCAATTAGATTATCAGAATAATTTTAAACATGATTAAAGTCAAACAAAAAACTATGATTAAATTCTTAAGAACTTTTAGCATCAGTCTCCCCACATCAAGCATTTTCAGAATTACAGGCAATAAATGTTCACCTTAGGCTCCGGGAAAGGAAGGAAGCCCACTTACTGCCTACCACAAGTGGGCCTAATTTGGTTGCTCCTATCATGTGACATCTAACCCACAACTCTGGCGAACATGCTTACTTTGTATTTGCTTTCTGATCTGGAAGGGGTAGGAATATGTCCTTTTTTCTTAAAGGTTGTAAAGTGCTTGCACTGTGGACACGGCTTCGTGCTGGGATCGATACGACCAAGTTCCGAGAAGTACTTATACTTGATGGAGTCTTCATACGTTAAGTTATAGACAACAGTTGTTTCTTCCAGGAATTCAAAACACTCTGTGATAGGGCATTTGATTTCTACTTGGCCAAGTTGTACCTATGCGAAAAAGCACATGAGAGAAAAGAAAAATGTCACTGGTCATATCACTGGCTTCGTTTTTCTTTTTCTTTTTTTACATATAGCATTGCTCATTTTATGACTGCACAGATGATTATTTTTTTTTTGTTTGTAGATTACTTCATGAACGGTAACCACTTCAATATCTGTATTAGACAGTACTAAATTCATCGCTGTATGTCTCCAATGTGATCGATTTATTGGAGGTTGAAGTCTTCTCTGGTCATCCCATTTGCAAACTTAGGTCAACCTAAGTTTGAAGCTCAAAAAGAAAGAAACTGCTACCTCACCCTCCTGGAAACTGCAGGGTGAGACAGCATGTACAGCACATGCCACTACAACTGCAGGGCACGGCAGCACTCAGGGAGCGCGTCAACTGAGAGGTGCTTCAGGTTTTTCAACCTTACTACTAAACACAAGCCTTGCAGGGTATTTTACTACTTTAAGAGCACAAAACAGAGATTCTGTAAAATACTTATGCTTAATTCCTAGTAGTTTAAAAAACCATCGCTTTCTGGGCTACAGAGCAAAATCCTGTCTCAAAAGGAAAAAAAAAATCACCAATACATAATTGCTTTTCCGATTCTTCATGACACCACATGAAGTAAGTAGTTACTGTATCATCAGAATCGAAAGAGCAAGTCAGAAAACTGAAGCAAACACAAAGGTACAAGACAAAGCAAGAAAAGTCCTTAGGCGATCCTAAACAAAATTAAATTATGCAGAAAAGCACAAAACTGTAATAGACAAGAGAAGGGTGTGCCAGAACACTACATTTAGTATTTGGTATGGGATACTAGATGTGAGTACAATTAAAGATGACAGGGAAAGACTAAAGCATAAAGTTTGGACACAACTAATTTTTAAGGGCTAAAAAAAAAAAAATACTTAAATGAAACAAGGAAAATCTAGAATGCTTCCCATAAGCAATGAGCAGTATCTCTTTAGATCAATGACATCATAAACTCCTTTCAGTGCACAAATAGAGGCAAGGAAAAATTGACATGGCAAAAGTCTTGACTGATGACTGTGGTCCTAGGGATTGTACATAAGGCTTTCACATTGATCTACATCCCCAGCCCACCATTTATTGTTTTGATTTTTGAGACAGGATCTCACTAAATCACTAAATACCCCAGGCTGCAACTGAGCTCGTAATCCTCCTGACTCAGTCTCCCAGAGCACGAGGATTATGGTCCTGGGCCACTGTGCCTGGTGAGTAATTGATTTTAAGCTGTGGTTTTCACTTGAGTGACTCTGACATGCTCAGAATTCAAAACACAACCACTTGAATGAGAACAGTACACTATGAAGATTGAGTCAGGAAGGGAGTCACATGGCTTGAAGAAGAAAACAGTATCAACACAAAGAGCAATAAAAGAAAAAAGAAAAAACACTAAACACAACAACTTTCAACATTGTTGCTTGGTACAAGCTTAAATAAGTCGTTAAAACGTTACAGGCTAATAAGTGCATACAGATGGTGTGCTTTATACCAGGAAAGGACATGAGCTAAACAGAAACAGGGAAAAGCTCTGTCTTGGAATAGACCGCCTTGTCAGTATCAACTTGCAAAAAATATAAATTGCTACATAACTTTATGCAACCATCATATAAAAATGTGATCCAAAAAGCCTTATTTTAAAAAATATCGGCCTGTCTGCTCAGTTATGATCCACTTATATTACACATGTTACAGTGCTGATGATAGTAAGTTCAGTTATATATTATCTTAAATTACAACTAGATAAGTCTCCAGGAGATTTCTCAATTTATTAATATGTTCACATGCAATATATGTTTATATTGAGCTTAAGTATTTTGTGCACATTTATACTGTGTCAGTTATAAACCCTTCTCTCCTTTTTGACCCTCTCTTCCCCTTGTCTTCCTCCCTAACTCCCACTACGCCACCAGTAGTTCTATGAGATGACTGTACTCTGGCTTTCTCATGTGAGAAACCCATAATGCAATCATATGACAGAAACTATTCACCATTTAATCTTCTGTGTCTCACCTCACAAGCATGATGGTCTCAAGTTGCCTCCATTTACCTACAAAAGCCTCCAACCTATCTGTCTTTATAGATGAGTAGTATTGCACTGTGTATAGATCCCACAGTTTATGTATCCATCGGTTTGTTAATGGGTATTCTGGTGTCTTCCACGTTTTAGCTACTGTTAGTTGTGCTGCTATGAACAAGGGAGTACATGTGCCTCAGTTATATGTTGTTTTTAACTCTTTGGGGAATTTTCCCAGAAGAGGTATTGCTGGATTGAAGGGAATATTTATTTCTGAACTTTTGAGAAACTTCCATACTACTTTCCATAGTGGTTGTACCAGTTCATATTCCCACCAGCAGTGCAGGAGGGTTCCTTTTTCCCCACAGCCTCACCAGCACTGATCGCTGTTTGTGACCTTGATATAGGCCATTCTCTCTGGAGTTAGATGATACCTTAGTGATGTTTTGATTTGCATTTCTCTAATGGCTGAGGATGTTGTACATCTTTTCGTGTATTTATTGGGCATTTCAACTTCTTCATCTGAGAACTGCTATTCATTTCTTTTGCCCATTTTTCTTTGATTTGAGGGGGTTACTTTTCTTCAGCTCCCTGTATATTCTAGTTATGAGCCTATCTAAGGTATTGGTGGTAAATATGTTTTTTCTCCATCTGTCAGTTCTCTTTTCACATTGTTGATAATTTCCTTTGCCATGCAGAACCTTTTAACTTGACATGATTCCATTTGTTAATGCTGGGGGCTATTTATTTTACTTTTGGTGTCTTATTAAGAAAGTCCTTACCTACACCTATGCCTTTTAGATATTTGCCAAATTTGTCTTCCAGAATTGGGTCTTTGAATTGGAGGAGTCTGGTTTTCTTCAGCTCCTTGTATATTCTAGTTATTAGCCTCCTACCTGAGGTATACGGGGTGAAAAAAATTTCCCATTCTACTGGTTCTCTCTTCACTCCTTTGATAACTTCCTTTGCTGTGAAGAAGCTTTTTAATTTGCTCTAATCCCATTTATTGATTCTGGGACCTATTTCTTTTGCATCGTTTATCTTATTGAGAAGGTCCTTGCCTACACCTAGGTCCTTCAGAGTTCTGCCTAATTTGTCTTCTAGAAGGTTCAATGTTTTGGTCTTGATATCCAGGTCCTTGACTCACTTTGATATGATTTTGGCACGTGGTGACAGGTGTGTGTCTAGATTCATTCTTCTGCATGTGGATACTCAGTTTTCCCAGTACTGTTTGTTGAAGAGGCTGTCCTTTCTCCAGTATTCCTTTGGCTCCTTTATATCAAAGATCAGATAGCTGGGGGTATCTGAGTTTGTCTCTACATCCATTGGTCAACCTATCGGTTTTTGTGCCAGTACCATATCATTTTTATAACTGTTGTTTTGTAGTATAACTTTATGTGTAGAATCATAATAACAGCTGCCTTTGTCTTGTTACTCAGAACTGCTTTGGCTATTCTACATCTCCTGACTATACTACCCAAACTGATGTACAGATTCAATGCAATCCCTATCAAAACACCAACAACCTTTTTTCCCCAGAATTTGAGAAAATAATCCAGTAAACTTTTAATAGCTAAAAAGTTTGTGCAACACAATAAGAATCTGGCTTGATGAAGCAGCTTAAACATTTTTTTAAAGATAATTTTTTTCTTTTAATATTTTATTGACATTCATCAAGCCTGTGATTTTGAGTCAGGTGCTGGGTTAGGTGCTGAAGCGTGGTAGGTGCCTGTCGGTAAAGAAGCATGAGGACACAAAGCGGTGAGTGGACGAGCAGGCGATGCAGGTGTCAGGGGAGACATGGTAAGAGTGGTAACCTCAGACTTGGAAGGTTCTCGAGAGGCTTCTGAAATGAGGTGAGGTTTCAGGTGAGATCTTAGGATTGGTAGAATGTAGCCAAACAGAAATGAAGCTGTTCCAAGCAGTGAGAAGAAACAACATGGGCAAAAAGTCTGGAAGTGAAACAACGGAGCCCACCAGAATGAAGATGCCCATAGTCTTTCTCCAGGCCAGTTGTACCAACTTAACAGTGAATACATGCATTTGAACTAACGATGACAACCTTGGAAGGGGGCTTAGCAACGAGCAGGAAGAGTTGGCATCCAAAGAGTGGAGGGAAAGAGGAGGCTATGCAGGTGAACGTGGACCACAGCACGAGAGCCGAGACCATAAGCCATATTGGGAGTCTGTTTTTTTTTTTCTTTCCACATAGAAGATTATTAGTTTTTAGTATGAGAAAAAATAGGTTCCTTTCTTTCACAGAAAGGTGCTCACCAAGGCCACACAGAGGCTTTTACTTACTGAGAAGCAGTACTCGTTAGTGGTTAACAGCCTGAGTTTTCCATTCCCAAGTCAGTGTTTTCATCCAGTCTCCCTCAATTCATGCAATTTCGCAGCCATCTGGGAATAGTCTGGTCTCAGGGAAATGAATATAGTTTAAGGACTCAAAAATATGAGGCAACTCTGAGGAGCAGACTATCCTGTTACTCTTTCAGCAGTGCATATTCATTACTTGACCACACTGGGATGCCATCCAACACCAAGCCAAGCATTCTGTCTCGTATTTCAGTGTTTCTGCAATCTGTCTGCGCACCTATTCTGTCCACAGAACACCTTGTTTCCTCTGCTTCTACATTCTATATTCACTACTCCACACCTCTTCTTTCTGCAGCTACAGTGATCCAATGACATCATCTGCTATTTCACTGTACACACACACACACACACACAGATGCATATTCCCTTATTCTACTACTACTAACCCTCCTGGATATCTACCTAGATTCATTCCCTTGCACAGTATAGACCAGAATCTCTTGCAGGACAATAGCACAAAAGCTTCTTGAAATGTCCATTTAGAATCCAAATTGTCTGGCCTTATTACTCAAGAGCTACCTATTCAGAGCTTGAATTATTCCTAGTAATAATCAGCAGTTTGAACCAGTTCTCACATGACATTTTCAACTACTCAAACTTCCTCATATTAACAACATGCTTACTGTGTGTGCAGTGCTCCTTATGACCTCTCCAAAATCTTGTCTTCTAGATGTGTGCCTTTTTCAGAATGATTTTCTCAAAATATCATTATCAAACAAACATTTTCATTCATTTATTCAACAGGATATCTCATTAATTCAAGGATGTTTTAAAACCATTTTAATATCTCAAAAGGAAAGATACTTTCGCAATCAACAGTTGCAATTAAGCCATGGTTTCATCTGCAGGGCTCTGAATTTCTCAATGGTAGGTAACATAATGCTATACCTTACAATAGATCATATCTTAGATTTCAGTGAAGTAAGGTTTTTATGGGCTAGGTACTGTTGTGAATTTTTGAAGATATGTGAGAGAATGGCCAGGACATTTTTTGAGAAAACAGATAATAAACAAGTAAAAACAGTGAAACTAGTGTTATGAACTGCACATCAGGGAAAGTACTTGGAGGGCAGAGAAAAGTTGAGCTCAGAAAAGATGGTCCTCTCCTTTACAGAACTTGGGAACATACTATAGGCAAAGGAACCAAGGACCATGGCTCCAACTCAGAAGGGGCTCAGCACGCTGCACTCAGAGGACAGAGTCGAGTGACAAGGCATTTACTGATGGTGGGAGAGAGCAGTCTGAAATAAAGATGGAAAGTCAAGCAGGTGACAGATTACACAGGTGACGTTAGCCATAAGGAGAACTCTAGTTTGTACTCTAAGTTCAATATGAATTATCCATTCTTTAGAAGAGAAGTGGCATGTTCTGACTTATATTTTAAAAATCATTCAGGCCGGGCATCTCAGAAATCTGGAAGTTTGAAGCAGGAAGATGTATTCCATTACGGGCAACTTAGGGACTCAGGGAGAACGGACCATCTCAAAATTTAAAAAATAAAATAAAAAAGAAGCTGTGGATTTGATTAGTGCAAAGGCTCTGTGTTCAATCTCAGTACCACACACAGACACACATATGTACATACACACACTCAAGCTCTTCTCTGATACGCAATAAACAGGAGCAAAAATCCAAGCTGGGTGAACAGCGGCTTTCTGCACGCAACCGTTCTTTCAGCCAGGAGACAACTAACACAATAGCAAAAGACAACCAGATAATGGGGTGCATTTTGGAAATGAAACCAACAGGATGCTTTAAAACTGACAAAACGTGTGTATGTTTACAGGATAACATGATGTTTTAAAATAGACATATACTGTAGAATGGCTAAATCAAGCTAGTCAATATACTTTTGTGTAACGAGAACAAAAAAATCTATTCTCTTCATAATGTTCAAATTTACAACACAGTGTTGTTACCCACAGTGACCCTGTTGTACCACAGATCTCTTGAGTTTTTATAACTCAATTTTTTGATGATTTGATCAATTTTTTCCTAATCCCACCCATCACACACTCATTCTGTCCCTGGTAACAACCATTCTACTCTCTGTTTTCATTTGTTCACCTGTTTTAGACTCTACTATAACTGAAATCAGTATGTGTCTTTCTGTGGGTGGACTATTGCATTCAACATAATGTCCTCTAGCTTCAAACATGGTGACCAAACGACAGGATTTTCTTCTTTTTAAAGTGTACATAATAGTTCATAAAACATTTTATCTATTTACACACTGATGAACACTTCAGGTTGACCTCTTATCCTGCGGACACTGTCACAATGAACAACCGACATGCAAGTCTCTCTTCTAAATATTGATCTTATTTCCTTTATATGCAAATCTAATAGTAATGAGACTGCTGAGTTTTACGGTATGGTCTACTTTTAATTTTTTGAGCAAACTCTGTACTATTCTCTATAATGACTGTGCAGTCTGAATCCCCAGTGTCAGTGCACAAGAATCTCCTTTTCTATTTCGAAGAGGAACTACTTTTCTTTTCATTCCTGATATTTTTATACTGAAATAAATTATGTTCATTTTAAGAAAGAGTTTCCTTTTCTCCACTTCCTCAACACTTATCATTCATCTTTTTGATAAGAGCTATTTTAATAGGTGTGAGGTGGTATTTAATTATGGTCTTAATTTTTAGAGATTATTGACACTGGAAATTTTTTCATGCATGAGCTGGTTACTTGTCTGCCTTTTTTGAGGGGGACCAGTGAGATCTGGTGAAAATCTATAACTGATGAAGAAAAGCATCAATGATGACTTCATTACTTTGTCTTGAAGAGTCTGGTGACTGGTGAGCACTACTTATGACAAACAGCTAATAAAACAGAGTTCACAAGGAGATGGTATTTGCGATTAAAAGAAATAAGATCTAAAAAAATCACAAAACACCAATCTCCTCTAATATGACTAGTAATGCAAAAGCCCACAATATAAAGTAGATAAAACCATAGAGAAATTGAGAATGCAGCACTTATATAAATTAATGGCCTCTTCTAACAACTTGAAATTTGATGGTATTAAATCATTTAGTATCTATCCAATGTTTTTTTAAGACCTCTTACTACGGATAATGATAAATACATGTAGAAGTTTATAGACTGGTATTATGAATTCTTAACTATTCAATCTCCAATTTTAAACAATTATTATCCTATAGTCAAATTTGCTCCCTCTGTGCCCTGACCCATATGTTCCGTTTTCGATTATGAAGAAAATACCGGATATCATATCATCTCATTCATAAATATTTCCACATAAGACTAAAAAAAACTTTTAAAAAACTATAACCATAATACATATATTTCAAAAATATCAATTGTTAGTATCAACTAACATTTTTAAACAAATGATTGGAATTTTTTGCACAATTTTGTGTACTTGATCTATATAGTTATTTTGCTTTTCTCTACCACAAAAAAATCTGCTCTCCAACTCTTCTGAACAAAAACATGTCCATTCTTGTAGAAAAAAATTACTTAATTCTAAAACATTCTCCAAGGTGTCAGTAAGAGACATTATTATCCACTTAGCACCTGAGCTAGACAGCTAATCTGCCACCTGGGAGGACTCAAAAGTGATTTAGTGATTCACGTGAAAGGAGCTTCTGAGGTGTCAGATTAATTAATTAAATGCTCTGCAGAAAAGAACAGTTATGAGCCTCAAAACTGACTTTACCGAGTGTGTAGTTTATGACTTTGATCTTGGTTTTAAGTATTGTTCAAGAGAATTTCAAGGGTGTCTTTTCTTTTGCTCACTTTTTACCAAAGGATTCAGACTTCCTCTGTCCTTAAAAATGCAAGACGTTTACATGAAAGAAGAAAAGAGAGCTCACCACACCCCTCCTGGGAATATATCGAAAAGAGGCCAAAACAACATACAACAGAGATATGTATACCCATGTTCATAGCAGCACAACTAACAATAGCTAGAATATGGAAATCACCAAAATACCCATCAACAGACCAGTGGATACACAAACTGGTACTTATACACAATGGAATACTATGCATCTTTAAGGTCCAACAGCGTGGAGGTTTTCACAGGCAAATGGAAGAAACTTGAGAATATCACGCTTAGTGAAGTGAGTCAGAAGCAGAATGTGAAACATCGGATGGTCTCTCTGATATGAGAGACCCAGACCACAACTATGTCATGGAACTTTAAAGGAAAGACAAAGCGAGAGAGGGGGATGGGTGGGGGGGCGGTGAAGGGAGGGAAGGGAGGATAGGGGGAGGGACAAAAGGAGAGCGGGAAAGCCCTTGTCACTTTGACAAGAAATGTATGTGCACAAAATGCTCAACTCCATTGTAAACCTTAAATTCTGCACTTGTACATATCAACAAAATGGGGGGAAAAAGAAATAAACTACATTAGTTTGTAGATGTAAAAAAAAAAGAGAATGCCATATCATTATGAGCATCAACAATCATGACACACGCACAGCACTGGCAACATGCAAAGCAGAGCTCCAAGCACGTGGTGTACATTATTACTTTACGAAACACCATTGGGCAAATTTGCCTTCAGGTTCACTAATCTTTCTGTAACTTTACCATCAGTGAATATGGGAAGACAGAAGTTCTACTGATAAAAATGCCTTTTCATTTTTGTTACTCAGCAGTTATTGCAGAAGCCTGTGGTAGATGCTTTTGAATTTACAGGAAAAAGGTGAAAAACTCCAGTCCACTTTTCATTATTGTAACAAAATACCTGAGATTATCTAATGAAAGGGCAGGTTTATTTTGGCTCATAGTTTTAAATATTTCCTTTTATGATTCAGATAGCTACACAGTCACTATGGTGAAGTGTGGCCAAAGAGAGTCTTCCCCTAGTGATGGCTGGGACACAAGAAAAAAGGAAGAAAATGAAGAGGAAACTGGAGTTCCAAGATCCTGTAGGACCGACCTCCTGATGGATTCATCACCTCCCAACCGTGCCAGAGTTCCAGTGACTAAGAGTTCAAGGAGTGGGCCTCTAAGAGACTTTCGTGATCTAAACTCCATATAGTAGTTGATGGTATTTTGTTTTAGTAATGGGAGTAAACTAAGGTAATACTACAAAATCTACGAAAAAGTAGTAAAATATGTCCTACGAGATATAGGATTAATCATAAGCTATGATAATTACAATAGCGGAAGAATGGCACAGTACAGAAAATAAAGCAAAACAATAAAGACACACATAACACTGCCCATGTATGGAACATTACAGAGCAGGAAGGACAGCTTTTCTATAAATTATACAGTGTCACTTAGCATTATTTGTCATCAAAAATCAAATTATGTTGTACCTCTACTTGATCAGTAATTTAATCTTAAAAATTGTTGTAAAACAGAGAAACAAAATTATTCCTTATGAATACTATTTACAAACTTGGAGATAATTCCAAATTTGACATTTTTCAAAGACATATTCTATGTTTTTACTCAAAACTATGTGAATTTCTTTCCCCCTCCAGGTTTTGGTCTCTCCAAATTGGCAAATATCAATGCTTTCTGAGGCATAGCTCTTGAACTTAGAAACAGCAGTTTTAGCAGAGCCTTTTAAAGCCAAAACGAAATATCTTTATGCATCATTCACCCATTTCCAAGAATAGTGTGTCCATTATCTAGAGACTTTCAGATTTAAGAAAAAAAATTCTTCTTCTTTATTTCTCATCATTATTTCCAGATATAATACTGTTTAGTGTACAGAAATTAGATTTTCTTTGTATTTTATTTGTTCCAAGAACTAAATTAAAGCATATCTGAAAATGAAATAAGAATATACATTATGTACATACACATACGTGTGTGTGTGTGTGTGTGTGTGTGTGTGTGTGTGTGTGTGTTCTTTCAAAGTTGGGAGAAAATGTATTCTAGTATTGGGAAAATTTTTTAAAACATAACTGGGTTAGGGAGATGTCAACAAAAGACATGCATAGTGGATGAAAAAAACTAAATTCTCATTGAAAAGTGGGACTGTAAAGGGACTGATCCCATCACAGTGCAACGTCTTGATGCACTGTTAGCACATTTTAGAAACACTTGTTCTCTTTTAACTGAGATTTTTACTTTCTTTGGGTGATTGCAAAACAACTAAAATTTCATGACTTAGACTAACAAAGTGAATACGTGCTCATGTACCTGAGATGAGATAGACCAAGTATGAGGATCATCACTGAAATAACAATTTACTTAAGAAAACTGGCTAAAATGAGTACACAGAAAGACAGTAAGATAGAGACCACATGGGGAGTCTTATTAGGAGAAGTAAAAGAATGACAAAAACACCGTAAAACCTTCAAAACTTTTAGACCTTCCTCTTGTAAGTGAAACATAAATTATGTAACAAGTGTTTTATATAATTTGTACTAACATTTCCAATTCACGCTCTTACTACTTTTATACAGAATTATATTTTGCTGCTAACATATATTCTAGATATTAAATCCTTTTGGAACTACTAATATGGCTAAGGACACTAATCTACAATCCTTAAATTATTTTTGTGTGCTGCTCACCCGTGTAGGTACTGGGGGCAAGCTATATTAGTTTTCTTATCCACCTCTAAGGTTTCTGGACTGAAAAAATAACCGCAGGGCTGAAGATTCCTGCTAGAATAAAGGCTTCAATCATAAACCTACCAGGAACCTGCCACTGTCACAACGAACTGGATGGTGACATCACACTGCTAACGATGATAATGATGATGACAGCATCAACTAACACTGTTTATGTGTCAGATGTTATACTCTCACCTGTGTCAGGTGTGCTATTCTAAACATTTTTCATCAATTACCTCATTTATGCCTGGTAAACACCCTTCAAGAATACCAAAAAAAAAAAAGCAATAAGAAATAAGGCACACAGAAAAAAATGTACTGAAGTTTTATTTCAAATGTAGTCACGGTCAAAGCCTGAATACACTGTCACCATGACACCACAGCCATCTGTCCAGGCTCTGCAAAATTAGCCACTTGGAATAATAATGACACGTTGCTAGTGGCCACAGAGCATTTCTGTCTGCTTCAGAAAAAGCAACTAAGGTCTCTCTGCACATAATAATTTAATAAGCACAAGAAGCGCAGCTTTCGCCTCCTTCAGTCCTACAGCGAACAGACGGGCTCCAAGCTCATCTGCATTGCCATCAAAAAGCAGCAGCCCTACTCTGGGACCTTCTGAGTCATCCCTTTCTTCTCCATGATCTCACTTCTCAGGACCCCTCCTCCGCGTCTCCCTTCAGCTGAGTTATGCACACACACACAATAATCTCATCTCCTACCTGACAGAGTAAAATCCAATGTGGTGAGCTGAGAACACTCAGCTTACTCATCCGTGCTCAGCAGAAGCCGCACTTGGCAACAGATATCTCCTCCATTCTGCCCTTCCTCTCCTGATGGAGGCAGGACTCTTCAAGTCTTGCTGTCCATATTGTATGGCTGTATTTTAAAAACCCATTGTTATCTATCTCATCTCCACTTTAAGCCACTCTCTACAAAACTTTCAGTGATACACAGGTTACTAAAACCTTTCCAAATTCTTATTCTACTGCTTCTGCTGCAGCACTGGACACTCGCTATTGTCCTTTCTTTCTCTCTTGGCTCCCAGAATTTCACATTCTATTGGATCTACATATTCATTTCTTCTGTTCCATTGTAGAGTTATTGCTGTGTATACCACTTAAGATTTGTTGAGTCTCCTAGTTTCTAGTCACAATGGGTTGTCCCTGCTGAGTCACCTTCCTGAGGGCTACTCACCCACCCCCATGATTTAACACCACATATATGCCGAAGGCTTCCACACAGAAAGCACCAGTCAAGATCTCCAGACTAGCTTCTTCTGCCAAAGGCTTCCACACAGAAAGCACCAGTCAAGATCTCCAGACTAGCTTCTTCTGACATGTTCATTTGATTCCCTACTCGATGTCTCTAGTAAAATGCCTCAAATTCATGATTCTAAATCTAAACTCATCATCTACCCATCTGTCTCTAACCGCCCACTGTCCCTCATGCTCTAAATTGTCAAAGACTCACAAAGAAACCCTTAAACAAAATATTTCCTCTTTTTTTTCCTCCTTGGAATATTATCAGAATTCTGTTTATTAGCACTTCTAAAGAACAACATATTCTTTGATCTCTACAGTTACTAAGTCTGTGCTGGAGTTCTCTTTGTTTTATTTACCTCACACACATGCACACATATTTGTGATAAAAACACATAAAATCAGCTTTCTTAGACATTTTCATACATATAATATTGTCATTAGCTACAGTCAGAACGATGCACACTGAATCTTGAGAACTTATTCCTCCTTAATAAAATTTTCTGCCCTCTGCCTAACATCACCCCAATCACCCACTTCCACTCATTCTACTCTCTCTATAAATGTGCCTTTTTAGACTCTACAGATACATGAAGTCATGTGATAACTGTTTTTCTGTGCCCAGGCAATTACACTCAATATAATGTCCTCCAGGTTCATTTATGTTGCTGCAAATGAAAGAATTTCATTATTTAAGGCTGTGCCACTGTGTACACATAAGGTATTTTCTTTGTTCACCTACTGATGGATACATAGACTGTTTCCACCTTAGCTACTGTAAACAACACCGCAATGAACGTGGAAGTGCAGATATCTCTTCAGCATATCTTTTTCATTTCCTTTGAGCAGCACATGGTAGTAATGGGTTGTTGGGTTGTGTGATATTTCAATTGTAATGTTCTGAAGAGCCATCATATCTTTTGCATAATGAAAGTATAAGTTATATTGAGTTATAGTCCCAACAACAGTGTACAAAGGTCCCCTTTTGTCAGGAGTATTTTTTTCAAAAACACAATTCTGATCATGTCATAGTTAAAATACCCCAAATCCTTGTGCTCAGGATGAAGTAAACACTCTCTCATCTGTGCAAGAAAGACCCAATTCACGATCTGGCCTTCTCTCTGTATTTCTCATTGCCTCTATTCCAGGCTGTGCGCAGTCTTGCTCTGTTTTGCTTTTGAGTTCTTATAAATTCTTTCTCTTCCTTTTACACAGGATATACATTTTCTTACCTAAATACAACAGGTCTTAGCTTCAGTGGTAAATCCTTCTGAAAGATTTTCCTAATGTCTCCAAACTCCATCAGGTGATTCCTAAAAAAAATACACTTCTGTAGCAAACTATGCTTATTTGATTCTTGTAATTTATCCTACACTAGAATAATAGCTATTTTTTTTCCATTATCCTGTAAACTCTTTGAGAGCGGGGGCCATACCAACTTATGTTCACATCTCTACTACATGTTAAACACTGGCACATAGCAGATACTTAATGAATACTTGCTAAAATTCAAACTATATCAGTATATCTAGTAGGTAGAGGAGCTGCTGTTACCCACACATGGATAGTGTTTGCAGTTTAATGTTATTTTAAATGCAGGATGAATATATTTATAGATAAAGCTTTTTCTATACTTCAGATATTTCCTTAGGATATGCTCCCAGAATTGGAATTATTGGGTCAAACTAAGTGACTATTATAAAACTCTTCACACATATTGCCAAATTGCATTCCTAAAGCCATATTTATTGCACACTATGAAAGTCACCGTTAAACCATACTCTCCTTTGATGAAGATTATTATAAAAATATACAACAGAAATATACCAAAAACCTCAAACCTGTGTGGTTGACAAGTAAAAATGCTATTTATTATTTTAATGTATGTGTATTTTATGAAGTATAAATTTTAACTTAGATCAATGTGTTTATTTTTTGCTTTCTATTTTTCTGTGAATGTTATGTGTCATGTGTTTACCTATGATATAATCCAATAATATCCTGTAGGACTCACGGAGATTATATAGTATTTTATGTGAAGTAAGAATCATTTCCAGCAAGATAAGCAAAAGCAGCAGCCAGAATCCAACCCTGAACAGATGTTTACTTGGCAGCCTAGCTGTACCAATTAACATTAGAAAACAGAGCAATTAAAAGAATACAGCCAGATTGCACATCCATGAATCCTGGTTCTGTAAACGTCCCAAACCATCTTGATGATGAGGCTCCAATCCTCCATTTTGAGAAACACCTGTGGGGATGTTTCTCAAAGACAAGGGGCCACTGAAGACCAACTGCTCATACCATATTGTTTGTCTGCCTCTTAAATAACTACTTCCATTCTCTAACTTTTAATAGTAGATATTGATTTAACAAACCCAGGCCCTCCTTTCCTGGGTAATGTACCTCCCACAGACACATACCACATTTTATTTTGTCTGGTATTCTTGGAAGCTCTAGGACCCGGCCCTGCATACAGTCAGCACATAGTATTTATTTGCTGAAATGAAGTGAATTTGAGTCATCAAAACCTTGTCAGACATCTGACCTCAATTCAGAGGGTGCCTCTTCATTTTTCTGGAAGCTGCATATCAATGGGGTAAAATCTTGCTGATGGAGGAAAGTTTGGCACAGAACACTCATACCAGCAGTGCCACACATTGAAAGCAGCACTGAGACAGTGGCCCTTGACCTCTCAGGGTAGGAGCAGGTCTTCAGAACACATCTGGCCTTTGCACAGGTTTCCTGTGCTGTATTCCACAAAGCTGACTTAGCCATGAGTAAGCTGAGAAATTAATTTGATATACAAAATGGCTACATACTATTTTACTGCAACTTCTTTCAGCAGAGGGTCTTTCATTTTCCCAGAAACATTTGGTTAAAGCTGACATACAAAGTGAAAGGGCTTTAAAAATAATTGATACAGAAGTTGCTTGCAATACATAATCACATTCACTTTGTGACAACAATATGTGTATGCATGTGTGTTTGTGTGTACATATCATGTTTTGATCATTTTCAATACCTTATCCTCCCTTGACCTTAGTCTACACTCCTCTACTTTCTCCTACAAAGTACCTGTTTAAGTCAGCATCTGTTAAGAAGTCTGCATTAGCCCTTAGTATTACCTTGTCCTACAGGTAGAATCAGCTGATTCTACACAGAACTTTACTTCTTTTAGCACAGAATTAGATTTTGAAACTAAGGGCTGGAGGAATGGCACAGAGGTTAAAGCGCTTGCCTTGCAAATGCAAGGCCCTGAGTTCCATTCCCCAGCCCCACATAAAGCCAGGCAAGGTGGCACAGACCTATGATCCCAGCAATCAGGAGGCTGAGGCAGGAGGATTGTCATGAGTCCAAAGCCAACCTGGGCTACATAGTGAGTTCAGAACCAACCTGGGCTACAGACACTTTGTCTCAAAAAACATATATATTTTTGAAACTAATCTGAGTTATAGAAATGCACTTATTTCTACTTAGCTTATTTTAGTGTTAGTTCAGTAATCAAAGTGACTTTTACCAGCTCCAAGAAATCTGTATTGGTTTCCTACCATCTCTCAGGGAAAGGATTTTCAAAGATGATTTTCAAAACGTGTACACTTCAAGTGGCAACACAGGAAGATTTGGACCTTAATGTTTTAAAGTGCTTTGAACACATATTGTTAACACATTTATCAAAGATATAATCAATCCACAATTTAGGAAAATCACGGATTACCTCCTATTCCACACTATCCTTTGCAAAATCAAAATTATGTACCAAGTCCCCACATTAGTAAAACATTTACTAAATTTTAATAAATCACTTTTTAAAGCAAACCTACACATGACCATAAACTATCCATCAAATTATTTGTTCCCAGCTATCTATTTTAAAACACCATCTCCTACACAACACACGCATTGTTTTTCTTTTTTGTCTATTTTTTTTAAATGGAGGATTCCTTTATTTATTCACCATCTAATCATCTCACCAGGAAACTGAACACAAGCACAATATTTTTACCTAACATAAATTTCACATTCATAGTTCCTCTATTGTCCTGGAAATTGTCTTTGTGGCTGATTTATTTGAAGCTGGTATCCAATCAAAGACCACACAGCTCATCTGATTATCATTTCTCTTTCACCTATTTTAATCCTCAGCATAAAAAAAAAAAAAAACCCTTTTAAAAATTTGGAAATTCACACTAAGTTATTCTGTAGAGAATCTCATAACCTGGGTTGAATTATTATTTCTCCACTATAAGATTCCCATTGAACATTTTTGGAATTATAACTTTCTCACGTGCAAGATCAAGACACAACACTCCCAGCTTATCTGGTTACTGCTGATGTCAAGTTCAACCATTTGGTCACATGGCAGTGTTCCAGCTTGCCATTGCAAAAGCACTTCCCCTTTTGCAATTAACATGCAATCTATACAGTTGAATCTTGGATATATGACCAAATTCTGTTCACCGATATCACTTTACTCAGCATCCTTTGATGCTCTGTCCCTGCACTGGACAGTTCACTAGGGGATACAAACTATTAATTTTTATGGTTCTATTATTTCAGCTATATGCATTAGCTTTTGTATAAGACAGCATTTTCACACACCTTTGGGGCTTTTTGATAATGTCATTACAGACTCAGCATTGACTTTTTTATTCATTACACACTGCCATCTTTCAAGCTGTCCGAAATTGGGCCAGTTGGTTCCTCTTTAGGTCAGCATCTTCTGACAAGTCTGCATTAGCCTTTAATACTGCCTTGTCTGACAGCTATAATCAGCTGATTCTATACAGAATCTTGCTTCTTTCTGTGAAGAACTGGATTTCAAAAACAACAGCTGAGCTTTAGAAGTGCATTATTTTCCCCTCTGAGGTATTATTAGAGCCAGGTTCCTTTCAGTGACCAAAGCTATTCTCTCTCTCTCTCTCTCTCTCTCTCTCTCTCTCTCTCTCTCTCTCTATATATATATATATATATATATATACATACATACATATACATACATATATATGTATGTGTATGTATATATACGCCATCGCTATCTAGCTATGTGCCTATTCATTTAGCTCTTCCCTTTATTCAGTCACGATGTCTCAAATTCTAAATTAATACTAAATTTCTGCCTTCCCTTATTCTGTATTTGTAGCTCTCTCTTCTCAAAGTGAAAAAAACTAGTTAAGTTTTTATGTGCTATATCTTCCAATACAAAAATTTCCTAATTAGCATGCCAACTATTAAGGAAGAACAAACCACAGCATAAAGAAATATTTTAATTTATTTTTCTACTCAGAATGTATATAGCTAAGTATATAGTCAGAAAATTGTATTTTTAAAGTTTCCTGGGTTTTTCATGGGATCAGGTAACCAATTTAAGAAACAGCTTATTCAGTTCTTCATTTATGTTCTTATTCTAGGCTTGCTTTAAAAAAAACTTTAATCTGCTTTCATATTTGATAAGAAAAACATTAATGTGCTTCAAATCAAAACTACATGAAAAGTATATTCTAAGCATTTTCACTACATAGTATCCCTTCCATCCTATTCCTACTCACCTATACACAGGTAACCATTTCATTATTTCTAATTGATCCTTTCTATACTTCTTTTTGCAAAATTAAGCAAGTATAATCATATATTTTCATTTCTCTTTTGCCATTTTCACTAAAGTGTTCTTACTCTGGCTGAAGAATTTAGGCATTCCCAACAAAAAGAATTAACTGAAGAACACATGTGAGAATATTGATGTAAAAATTAGTACAGAAAAATATATATGGCAGTACCGAATATTCTTGGGGTATCTGGTATACAAGTAAGAATTATTCAGAGACAGACTTTGACAGCTAGGCACTAAATTTAAAAAGCTTGCATAAACATAAAAAAACCTTTTCATTACCAAATACATAACACGGTAAAATATTTTCCTAATGAAATGGAATTTTCCATACGAAAGCAAGATGTAATTTTTATGCCCGCCTATTCTTAACCACTAAATGCAGACTAACATTACACACATTTGACAAAAAGGAATAAAGATCTTCAAAACCAGGGAAATTCACTTTAGAATTAAGTTCTAAAATCACTGATTATTCTAAGTAGATATAAACTAAAAGCTCACCTTAAAATAATACTACTTTAAAAGTGAAAATTTAAAATGAAAAGCTCTGAGTAAAGAACTTCAACTGGCCTTACAGCCTAAATTTTATTAGTGATTATGACCTTTTAATTCAAAAGATCATTAAATATCCAGACATTCACATCTTTATTTAAATATGTAATAATAAAGCGTAAGTGCCACTTAGATATTGTGACCATTTATCAGGTTGTGTTAAACCGAGCAGACTAGAAAACACTCAGCTGATTCATAAGGCGGTGTTTGGGCACAGATAACTAACACGTAGACCAATAAAGGGAGCAAAGAAAACCCAGCACAGACGAGGGTGGTCCCAGCCAAATGGACTAGTACCCTGAACTGAACAACATAGAAAAAAGAGGCTTGACAATTCCTTCTTCCAGAAGAGCTGTGGCCTTCACGATGACCTCTGCACACTGATCTTCGACACGAACTCACTGAGGTCTTCACCGTCTCTTCTGACACTGATCTCCAGCAGAGACTTGCTTGGGTCTTCAGGCCTTCACCACTGCCGCGGGACATTGATTGATTGCAGCATAGGCTCTTGTTCACTACTGGATCCTTCAGTTCTTGTGCATGCAGTTGGCCATTTCAGATTCTCTCTTCTCACTCTGAAATCCCACCTACTAAACCTACACACATATACATGTATGTACACATATATAGGTGTATATATGTGTATATGTGTGTGAGTTATATATATTTATGTATGTGTGGTATCACTTATTAATTGCTGAGACAGAATATCTAATATCCATAACTTATGGGAGGAAAGATTTATTTTAGCTCAGTTTCAGAAGGTCTCGCACAGTCCATTCATGGGTGGGTGGCAATCGTGGAAGCATCGTGGAAGCACATGGAGAACATCTAGTTAGAGAAAAGCTCTCAGCAGCAGAGCAGACAGAAAGCCAAGTGAGGTAGAAACATATTCTGTCCCAGCAATTAATAAGTGATTAATTGAGACCCAAGCATCCACTCCTTCCAGCTAGGCCCCACCTCCCAAAAGCACAATGTTCCACAACTACTCCAGAATATGTATCCAAATACATAAGATTTTTGACAGATAAACCA
Source organism: Ctenodactylus gundi (assembly GCA_004027205.1). Taxonomy (NCBI): domain Eukaryota; kingdom Metazoa; phylum Chordata; class Mammalia; order Rodentia; family Ctenodactylidae; genus Ctenodactylus; species Ctenodactylus gundi. Next base: position 112,076 of record PVKB01001619.1, read on the forward strand.
GAGCCAAACTATAGTGCGCGCGCGCGCACACACACACACACACACACACACACACACACACACACACAGAATTTGTGTTTTTCTAATAATTCTAAGTAATACAGATATGATCTGACTTTCCTTAACCTAACAAGAATTCAATGATTTGGAGCCAAATATATTTGTAGCAAAATATTAAAATAATATTAATAATACCCAGCACCAAAAATAAGTACAAACACTATACCATGTACTTATTTTTTTCTCTTCATAACATTCACTTGTTTATTATTGCAATTATTGTAATAATATTCATTTTGCACATGTTGAAACGATGGTTTTTCAAAAGGTTAATAGCTTTTCTAAAGTCACAGAGCAACACAATCACACCTGGGAAGCTTAAAATTTAGGGTAACATAATTTGCTAACATGTGATCACCTGCTCATTTCACCAGTTTTATGCATGTCCATTATTTTTTAAAAATGAAGTAATTTTTAAAGGGAGAGGATTAAAGAGATCCAACTCTTAACACTTAAAGAATTTCCAAATGTTAGTGATTTTTTTACTATCTTCTCATTCCTAAATATAGTAATATGTCTATATGAGAGATTACCTGTTAACATTCTATTACAAATTATTAGATTTATAACCCTTAATATATTTCTCCCCATTTTACTTCCATCCATCTCTCCAATAGTTATAGCAATTTGTTATAATCCATATTGAGAATATTAGGATGAAACAAGCAATATTTACTATTTACCCAGATAGTATATCAAGATGACACTTCATTTCTTGTATTATTACCATAGTATTGGATCCTTAGGATTTAAACCTTTCCTTCTTTTTCATTTGTTTCCAGCTTACTGTCTCCTATTGTCAATGCTTCGTAAAACTATTTAACTGAATTATAAACATTATGAATGCTTGTCTTTATAAAATTAGGTGATTCAAGTTACCAAGATCAAATTTTTTTTCTTTCTTAGAACACATTTTTCTTTCCTGTCACAATATAAACTGATGCAAGGTTGGCTCCTTATTTATATCTCTTAGATTCCACGTTGCCTGTACTTTGGATCGATTCCCCCTTTTTTGGTGGACAGAAGGTACAAAGCAGATCAGATCTGAGCTGGCCTCACTGGCTTATTACAGGGCTGTGACAAGATGCCTTGCTGGCCTTGTGGCTGGGGAAGTCACCAAGTGTCAGTAACTTTATCCCCGTGTCCCCCTTCCTCCCTCTGGTGGTATACACTTTATCCAAGGAAGAGTCTGATACTTTTATACTTGTAGATGTCAGCTGTCAGTGTTAGAAGATGTGGCTAAAGTGAGCTGGGGTGGGGGTGGTGCACCACTCTTCATGTGGACTTCCCATAGGTCACAACTTCCAGAAAGGTGCTTCTCCGTCATGTCACCACACCTCGGTTTGCCTGAGAGAGCTGCAGTCTTCATTACTTTGAGAAACGAGTCACCAACTAGCTGTGCAAGGTCAGAAGAGATGAGAGGTGACATTCCTCTTCCTTTATTTAGGTTTTCCACTAATCCTACCAATTTCTGCCCCAAAATTCACCACTATCTTCCAAATATTTTGGCCCCTATATACCTAAGACTTTCTGAGACTTACAGGTATGGACTAACATACTTCTTCTCAGCATTGCCTACTTTAATCATCTGAATTCTAAATGGCTCTGCTAAGTCAATTACCCCTCCAGCCAATTTTCTCTTTAGAATGAGTTTGGATTTCTGGTCCACTGTTGCTTTTTTGCTTGCTCATTGTCCTTGTGGATTAAAACTAAAGTTTCATTAAAGTTAATACATTTTTAAAAACCTTCAAGAAAAACAAGATGGCACATTTTAAATGAAACTTCATGTGCTCAAGGAGAGTTGTCCCTGAAATATTAATATAATGAACTATCTCATTCTGTTATATCAAATTATTATGCAAATTAAGGTGAACTCTGAAAACACTGTAAATAATTCTACCTTGTTTCATCAATTCCAGTGCCCCTTAGATTTCTAAAACATCAATCTGATCAACATAAAGGTTGCTGTAACTTTCCTCAAATTTCAGACAGGAAGTTTAAAAGAAAAATTATGTAAAATGTTGTATAAAATACAGATATAGGAGCTGGAGGTATGGCTCAGTGGTTAAAGCGATTGCCTAGCAAGCACTTAGGTAAGTGATAAGTACCTGAGTTTGATTCCCTAGTACCACATAAACAAGGCATGATGGCACACACCTGTAATTCCAGCACTCAGGAGATTGAAATAGGAGGACTGCTTTGAGTACAAGGCCAGCCTGGGCTACATAGTGAGCTCAGGACCAGCCTGGACTATAGAGTGAGACCCTGTCTCAAAAAAAGCGATATAAAACAGGAAGATTTCATGATTTTATACTACCTTTAATCTGTGCTAATGCCAAAATGGGAAGCCACTGGCCATTTCTTTACAACAAACAAAAAATGTAAAAGTTCCTCATTATATGCAAAGTCTTAAACAGCCAGTATGGAAAATAGCCACCGTCTGGTACTTAAAACAACTCAATAGATTATGTACCACTAGAAGGTTGGATACAGCCAAAAAACTTAAAGTATATCAGAAAAATCTGACTAATGGGAATATATAATAAGTTCTGCTGTAATGTGAATAAAATACATGATAACACCTTTTTGCTTTCCTGCATCAGTGGGTTGGTAATTCTACATGTATCATTTTGACTTTTTGCAACAGAATGTTTTATTTAAAATGCTTTGCTGGTGTCAAAGTAACTATTAAAAATAATTTGGATACAAGGATTAAAGATGTTGCCCACACTGTACACGATTACGCACATTTAAGATTTAATAACTTCTCCAAGAGCCACTGACACTTGAATATACAAGGAAGGAACTCAATCTATTTTTATCATAAGATTGTGTACACTTGAGCTTAACATGATTTTAGTATCAATTGCAGAGAAATGCATGTGCATGCATGTTTTTCAATAATAACATTACACACAAAAAAATATGGTTTTTCTTTAAGATAGTTCCTCCTTGGAGTTTTATGACTTATATAATGTTTTTATATTTAATTTGCAATCCCACAGAATAACCATAAAGCAGTTTATGCTAAAACAATGTAATAAAGTTATAAAATAGAGGGAAAAAATACCCATCGCTTCATCAAAGATCTAATACTGTTGGTTTAAAAAAAAAAACTTTCTCAGGATACCACCAATTTGTCCCCACAATTAACAGTCTCTTAGTTTAAAGGCGAGGAGAATACTTAACATAGGAGTTTTTGTCAAAAACAGAAAAACACTTCCACTCATACTTCTAGAAAAGCAGTTTTTTTCTCTATGAAATTTTAAGAAAATATGCATGATTGTTCATAGAAAGCAAGAGAGTTATTATTGCTAAAAGCAGTTACAAATATATACATATGTATACACACACGCGCACACATACACACACGTAGCTATCTCATTGATTTCTTCATTTCATTCTTACTCAACAGCTAAGATACATTACAGTAAAAGGAAAATATTCAAAGGGAAAGGTACATAAAGTCCAAAGGAAATCAGGTTAAAGTTTCCAAGAGTCTTTTCTGGATCAAGGCACATAAACTGTGCATAACTCTTCTATCAGGAAATATATGAGAAGTGCTATCTACCATGGAAATTCCTTACAGACTCAGAGCACATGGGTTTTATGCAAGAGTGTTCGTGAAGGCTCTCATCCAGTACCCAAATCCTAGCCTCCATGAAGAAAGGCACATTTTCAGCACAAACTACTACATCATGGGCATTAACAAGGTAGGCACAGTAAGCCTCTTATTTTAGGGCAAGTTTTATATCAGTGTGAAAAAATGCTTACCAGTCATATTCCCTACATGAACTGAACCAAACTTGTAAGCCTAACTTTCTAAGGCTAGCAGTCGTAAGCCAGTCAACTATGTTCTGCACAAATCTAACAAACCAATGCATTCACGACCCAGTATGCCAACTTTACAACTCATTGATGAATCACAGCTCAATCTGAAACATAGTATAGTAACTCCCATCTTTAAGAGAAAAAAATCCCTATGTTGACACGATATTCCTATTTTAAGCTTCTGAAACTTTTCTGTACTTTTCTTCACCATAAAATTTCCCAATGTTCCACATTTTGTCTTTTTTTCTCACCTTCAACTTGGTATAATTCTTTGGGAAATTTTCTTGAGATCTAAAGAGTACAAACAATACCTGGAGAATCACATTCCTGCATCTACTCTTATGTTGCTCACAGACTATCTATCAACCTACCTATATATCATCTATCTATCTATCTACCTACTTTTGAACAGCTCCCTTTGCCTTTTTTCCATATTTGCTCTTCCAGTGGTACCCACCATCATTATATTGGCCACCCATCCATACGTTCATGTTAAAAATGTACTAAACCACATATACAGTCAACATACATTGTTCCCTATTACAGTTTTTAGATTCAACATGTTTTCAGATATGTTAGCAGGCAGTTTTCTTTTGTTTTCACAGTTGAAATATATTATATTCCACCCTATAGCATATATTGTTAATACATCTCTTTCTGTTTGACTTTGAGGTTACTTCCAAATGTTAATTTGTAGAAATAGTATAGCAGTGAACATCTCATATCCTTGGACATGTTCAAACATGAATAAATGAGTACTTCTAAAAGTAAAATCACTGAGTCTTGAGGGAGTCATGTATCTTTTAAAATGACAGCTTTCCTTCAGAGCATATGAAAATCAGAAAATACAACTACATATATTAATATCTGCATTTGTAATACCTCTGTAAAGCAACATCCATATTTATAACTCTATGATTATAACATGTATATATAAAATAAAGTTAAATAGGGAGCATATTATATAAATTACCATAACTTCATATTCATGCTTATTCTATCACAACCACTGCCCTATTACAAAATATTTCAGTGACTGGATATACGGGTATTCCAGTCAATTTAACTAGTTTCTAGCATTCAGCACTAGAAATCACCACAGATATTTTCTATTATACAGTGTAGTGATGAATATTCTAATAATATTTATATATGTACATTTCTATTTTTTCTTAGAAAAACTGATAAAATTGCTGACTTTAGAAGTATAAATCTTTAACAGATATCTGATAACTTGTATATATGGTTATTTAAAAAATCAACACCAATTTTCTAAAAGATTTTTATAGGTGTAAAAAGCAATATAATCAGGTGTATAGTTCACTGAAAGCACTTCCAACTGCATAACTAATATGTGTTCATTTTCCTTAATTTTCTGGATTATCAACAACTTCAGGTGACCTTCTAGTAAAAACCAGACAACACATATGTTGAAATCAAGAAAAATGCTAAGTGGCTGTCAAGTTAAATGTAAGTCTATGCTTCAGACATTTAAGTATCTAAATGACCTAATACAGCATTTTTTTTCCAGGAAAAGAAAAAAAACATACAGCTAGTATACTCACATAGTCAAAGGACCATTCCAACTCAGAGCACAGGAGATCTGAGTAGTACGTACTATGAGCAGAGGCAGCACAACTTAACAAGTAGCAGCTCTGGATGTGTTCAAAAGTTCAGTCAAGAACCTCACTCAATCATCAACAATACTATGCTACAAAGTACGTGAGAGATAACCTTGACATGCACAGCAATATTTTTTATTTTAATGTAATTATCCCATATCACAAAAATTAGTTTTCCAGAAAAACTGCTCTCCAGGTAAATGACTGAGTCACTAGAAGAATGACATATTCAGATCTAAAATCTTTTGCCTTACTGTCTCCAATTTTAAGCTCCTTCCGGTCACAGTTGGCTAAAACATTCAGTTATCTCTCAAGCAGATTATTGAACTTATGATCAGCAACTGCTTCAGAAAGGCATACATCCTACTTGGTAATGCCAGATAACTCACAATATTAAATAGGAGGAAAGTACAGCTTTGCTTCAATTATAATTTCATTTTTTCCCCTTTTATCAAAGTTTCCTCATCTATAGGTACATCACAGAATTGTTTGAAGGAGTTAGTATGCTAGGCTATTTAGAGCATGTAGGGTAGAACTTGGAATGCAGGGTAAACAGCAACTGTCACTGCTATCATTGGTATTCAAAATTCTTTTCTAGCCACTTCAAACATGTATTTTAATAGAGGCAGACAAAAGCTTTCAGTCTCTTCCAGGTTCATCTATTTTAGTTAGGTCAAACGATCCCACCCAATGGCAGTGCATACAATGTAAACAGAGCTATCTGGGGCTGATAGCGAACAGTGCCCTCTGGAATTGTGTGCACGTCAGCAGTGAATTTAAACCAAAGATAAATCTCATATGGAGAGTAAAGAGTACGTAAGTAAAAACCTTACATGAAGCAAAAAAATTTTTTTGTAAATACAGATAGACTGACAGGATAATTTGAAAATTATTACGGTTTAAATGCTGAATGTCTCCCAAAGGCCTCATGTATTTGGATGTGGTGGAATGCTTCCGGAACCATATGCTGCTATGAGGTGGGCCTGATCAGAAGGGGCTTGATCCAGAAGCTTGCCCTAGAAGAGATGATCAGTGAAACCTGACCTGGGAGAGACAGGTCACTGGGGTTTGACCCAGAAGGGAATTCCTGTCTGCCATGCCATGAACAGCTCCCTTCCTGCTGGGCCTCTGACATGGGCTTCCACCACTGATAGGCACCCTGAATTGACTGAGACATTCTGAAACTGTGAACCAAAATGAATCTTTCTTCCCTTAGGTTGTAGATATTGGGAATTCTGAAGGAGTTTGGAGAGGTTTGAAGAGGCTGGCTAGAGAATCTGTACAATGCTGTAAATAGAGTTTGATGAGAGATTCTGGTCAGGCCTCAGAAGATCAGAATGTTGATAGAAGTGTGGATTGTAACGGCCAGGCTCAAGAAATGTCATAAGTGAAGAAGGATTTTATTGGTAATTGGTCTAGAAACCACACGTGTTATGCTCTGGTAAAATGTATATTAGCATTTTGCCCTTGTCTAGAGATTTTGCTTGAACTGAGAGTAAGGATGATGGCCTACTTAATCTGGAAGAGGAAATTTCAGGGTAGTACAATGTTTAGGTTGTCACACGGGTACCATTTATGGCATGTAGCTAACTCTACTGAAAAAGTAGTTGAAAATAAAAGAGGAAAAATATGTAAAATGCTGTTTTCAGACTGAAAGGGACTCTAAACATAGGGCAAAGAAGAAGCCCAAAGGTTGGGCAAAAGAAAACATCGTTGTTAAAGAAATTAGCAATAAAAAGAAGGCAAGAATTTGGAATCAAGACCATCAAAAAGGCCTTGAAGGTGTCTTGCAAACCAGAAAGATTCCACCCTTTACCAAAAACTATGCTTTGAAAAGAAACAGGCAGTGCATCCTGCAGAGCATCCAAAAATGAAAAAAAAAAAAAAATCAAGAATCTCCAAGGAATTCAGGAATCTGAGACATCAGAGGTCACTGTGCCACCATGGATGTAGGAGGCCAGACTACTGGTCAATCCTATGGTAGACTTTGTCATAATCCACATAGTGCTGGGTCACAGGCACTTAGAATTGTGAGGTCATGAAGCCTTCCACCAGATTTCAGAAGAAGGCCCAGGAGGTGGGGCAGTGTGCCCCTTAGAGGACAATGCATAATGTTGTAAAGAAGAAGCCTAAGATGGAGTGGAGACCCCAGAAATTTGGAGACGCCAGAAATGTGAACTTTCTGCTGAGGAAGACCACAGGCTATGAGCAAAGCTAGCCCCAGAGAGAAGTCGTGAAGGTTGAAGTGAGAAGCAGTTCTACAGGAGGTAGGTTGCCCCAAGCCTCTGGAGTTCACATCTCATCACGGTTTACCCAATGCTCAACACAGAACTACAGGATTTAATGGTAACGCAGGATTCAACACTTGCCCTGCTGGGTTTAGAACTTGTTTGATATGATTGTTTTCTATACTCCTATTCCTCTCTTTTGGAAGGGGAGTGTTTACCCCACGCCTTTGTATTTTGGAAACATTTAATTTTTCTTTGATCTTTACAGGAGCTCACAACTAAGAGTTTGCCTTAGATGTGAGCTTAGTCTAAGAAGAGACATTAAACTTGGACTTTTTAGCAGTGCTAGAACTGGAAAGACCTTAGCAACTCTTAGGGGAGGTCTAAATGGATTTTGCAAAAAAAGGTGAATGTGAGTCTTTTTGGAGCCAGTGGCAGAATATTATGGTTTGGATCTGGAATGTCTTTGCAAAGGTCTCATGTGTGTGGATGCGGTGGAACGCTTGTGGAACCGTGTGCTGTTAAGAGGCAGGGCCTGGTTGGAAGGATGGAACACTGGGTCTTGACTAAGATGGGGAAAATCACTGGGACTGAACCAAAAAGGATTGGAGCACTGGGGCTTGACTTTGAAGGGTATATGCTACCTACACTTTTCCTTGTTCATGTGGCTTCCTGTCCGCCATGCCGTGAGCAGCTCCCCTTTGGGCCTCCAACTTGTGCTTCCAGTATTGTTGGCTGCCCATGAATGGACTGAGACCTTCTGAAACTATGAATTAAAAATAAATCTTTCCTCCCTTTAGTTGTAGATGTCAGGTATCCTGTCTCAGCAATAGGAAAGTATCGAAGACATGTATGTAGCCAAGAAGGCATTTTCTATCTAGGATTTATACCAATTCATTTCACAAACTAGTATGTAATAATGCTTTTGCTTATCAAGCCAGTATATGCACTATATTTGCTAAATATCATCTTGTACATAAATAATGGCCAACTGGTTACTTAGAATCAAATCTACTATAAAAAGTATCTTACATTCTTTCTGATTGCTACTCAGTAATGTTACACAATGAATAATTAGTATCTAATGAAAAAATATGGAATGTTTTTGCAATATCTGTCCTCTGAGAATTCACACACTTTTTTCTACTATATAATTTGAAATAAACTAGATATAATAGAAGAGTAAGAACTACCCAAATGTTTAGGACTATGTTTGTATTTTTTTAAAAGCCAAAACTTTCAGATTTTTTTTTTAACTCAGGCACACCCTCATTCATGAGCCTTTCCATGACTGCACTCAGAAAATGTCACATATACTCATGCACACAAACATTACCATATCAACCTCCCCCATCCTCTTGCCCTGATTTTATTTTTTCTGTTATTGATAATTATTTTCACTATCTAATCACATGCATTCTTTTATTGGCTATTTCATCTCACTAGAATTTAAACTTCAAGAAGTAGGGATTTATTTTCATTATTTTTTCCCAGAATCATTAAGCAGTTTATGATACCCAGCAGGTGCTCTATAGATATTCAATGACTCAAATTGAAAAAAATCAAAATGAATGTGGATTATTTTCAGTACTTTTCAGTTGTTTTAATGGGTTAAGAAAAATCAAGATTGAAATACTTTCAGGAAACAAACACTTAATATTCCATATCTGAAAGTCTATCCATGACAAAGATTTTGCTGTTCAAAGATATTCTATTTCATATTCCAAAAGGATACCACCAATATGAAGAATTATGAGATAGGGATTAGAAGACTATGTGAAATACTCACCAAGCATAATAAGAAAGATAAAAGTGGTCACAGATTTATCAAAAAGGCCAAAAATGAAATTAAAGTAATCATCACATGTAATTTACTCCAGTATTAATGATAAAAGTACATTAAAAAAAAAAAAAACAGAAGCACCATGGCAAGGGCCAGATAGAGATATAAGCTATAACTAAGATCAATCCAAGAAGGAATACGGAGGTCTCTACCTGAGACACAGAGCTACACACTGCTAAAAGCCACAGAGGGCTGCTTAATTAATAACACCCTTTTGTGTTAGTCAACATTCTATTACTGTAACAAAATAACTGAGAATGTCAATTTTCAAGGAGCAAGAGTTTAGGATTATAGCTTCAGAAGCTTTCGTCTATGATTGGCTAGCTCTAATGTTGATTTAAGCCTGTGGTGTCATAGCTCATCATGACAGGATTGAGTGGTATGGTAGACCTGTCTACCTCAAGGCAGCCATAAGTGAAGAGAAAAGCAAGAAAGAACCAGAATTTCAATATTTACACAAAGGAATGCCCACAATAGCATAACCTCCTACCAATGAGGCTTTATTCACTAAAAATTGCACCATCACCCAACAGAATCACTGGCGATGACTAAGACTTAAAACACATGGGCCTTTGGGGAGCATTCAAGATCCAATCTACAGTTCAAGAAATTCCAACAAGTCCTGACTAAGGAGAAATAAATAAATAAATTCAAGAACTAGAAAACCCAAGCCATTACAATGCTAGTCGCTATGATGTCCACACTCCCAGTGCCTTTCCTATGAACAGCCAGAAGCCCAGCAAGGAAAAGGGTATGAGAATGACCCCTCTGAGTGTGATCAATGCAGCTTCTCTATAAGTATGATTCTCTACCCTGGCATATGAGAGATATATGTGGAAAACATTAAAAACATTAAATTTTCACCCAGGAAAAAATGTTACAACTCTTGGTCACCAAAAGCAAAAGATCCTTGTACCTCAAGCACTGAAGATAGTAAAACAAAGGAAAGAGACTTTACATAGGTTTTAAATATCAAAATATGTAAAGGTAGAAAGTATTATTAGGCAAGAGTAATGGTACATGAAAAAATAAGGCAGAAATAAAATCTAGGAAAAAGTACAGTCATTAAAATAATTAAATTGACAAGGTGATTTTTATACTTATACTGTCTGAAACTGAAGAAAGAGTAGTGAATTGGAAGATAAACCTCAAAAATTATCTAGAACTTTACATGGAAACGTTGACTATAAGTGCATATAATCTATGTATATATCCAATTATTACATTTATCATAACAGAACAAAACCAAATTGTAAGGTAAAACAACTTTATCTGTGCTATAGCCCTATAGACACAAGTTGAGAATTATTAATTGCCTTCATGCGACCACTCCATCAATTGTGTATTTTCAACTCTTTAGTCAGCTATTATGTGAACTTTGATACCTCAAAGTGAAAAATTTAGACTTCTTTTGTATTCACTAACTACAAGTGTAAGGATTTCCAACAAGAAAGGCAATTCTATGTACATGTTCTACTCCTCAATCCCACACTGATACCACTACAGAACACACCATCTCACATCAAGCAGGAGCTGCTCAAAGGAACCCTCACGCCTCCAGTCAACGATGGGAAAGACTGTGACAGCCCTTTCCTGAACCTGGCAAGGTGCTTCAGAAAATACCAAATGAACTGTCCATTACTGCATCTTTATGAACAGACAACTTCTCTTACCTATTCTTCAAGACTGTAGGATTGCTCGAAATAGCTTTTACCCAAAATTCAAATGTTATTTCTACAAAGAGTAACATTATGCCTGAATTTTCCATATAAATTTTAGTAATTTTAGTAAATTTAGTAAATTTTAGTAATTCAACATCCAACCACACCAACTTTTCTCCTGCATAAAGTTTGATTGAGAATAGCAATTATATACATTCATTTACAACATCATACCCAAATTTCAGCATAACATCTAAAAATTTCTTAGAAATTAAGTGTTCTTTCAAGATTTCAAAAGTTTGCATTTAGGGACAAAATTCTTTCACACGACTTTCAAAAGAAGATTAAAGAGCTGTTCCAGGAAGTTTATGTGATAACTGAACCAAATATCCAATCCAGATATATCTGCTTTGATCATGATTTTCTGCAGGGGTCAAGTTTATCCAGTTACCTGCAAAACAAAACACCTTTCTGCTTTCTCAACATTATTCCAGAGTTTCTCCTTGAACCCTCATGTTATGTAATATCTGTTATTAAATTGCAGAGTCAACATGTTGACACAAAGTTTTTATCCTCCGTTGTCTCAGTATGCTGATACTTCAGTGCCAAGAAGCTGCACTTACTTGTGTCACCAAGTCTGAGGCTCAGTCCACAAAATCATCCTTCCTGCTGCAGCAGCATGCCTTAAATACAGGCCTTGGGAAAGCAGCTGTTTCCTTATGTTGACTATGAAAGAAACCTAAAAGACATTAGACTTTGTGAGACTATAGAGTAAGAAGCCTCACTTTCATTCTTTTTTTTTTTTTTTTTCTTTTGAGTAGTCTTGGCTGGTGCTGAACTCACTATGTAGACGAGTCTTGAAGTCACAAGCAATCCTGCTCCTTCTACAGAGTGCTGGGAGTTCAGGCCTGAGCTGTGGCCCCAGTCTCCTCCCTTTCATCTCCCCACGGCTGGCGCTTCTCTATTTTCTTCAACTGCCAACTAATCAGAAGCTGGCAGGGGAGGTGGGAGGGAAGGCAAAGGTGGAAGAGGCGAAGGCACTCCACTGGACTTGGAAGGCAAAGACACGGGGAACACGAAGCCAGTGCCCATCACAGTTGCTTCCAAGCCAGCTGCCTGCCTTTCCTCTTGGCTACAGCCAAACTGCACTAGACATGTGACTTGTGTCAAAAGACAATAAAATTGGCATGTGCTAAAAAAAAAAAATCTAACATTTTCTGGTTAGATTTCTTTTCAAAACTACCTCTCAGAAAGGTAATCTGACTTATTTGCTCAGGTTATAAAAAAATGAATTCATCATTCAGGAAAAAAAGACCAGAACCAAAAATCTAATTTTAAAATATTTGTTTCAAGTATAGACCTTTTGCACAGCTTAACATCATTGGGCTGCAGGACAATAAAATTAAACATTAATGCTGGGACCAATTAGTTTTGAGTTCCCATCAAAGGCCTAGCCTAACCTTCCGAGTCTCAAGTTCTCCTCACCAAAACATGTGCTTCACAAGATTTTAAGGAATATAGGACAACATAGGCAAAGAAAAATTATATAGTTATAAGATCTGAGAAGAGACACAGCCATTAGACAACATTTGTCTTTTTCTTTGGTATAAATATTATTTTTATTGCCAAATAGTAATTATGTAAATGTATGGGGTACAATCCAATGTTTGGATATCTGCAGTAAATATATAATTGGGGGATGATTAAATCAACTTCATTGACATACCCATTGCTCACAGACTTAGTTTTTACAGTGAGAATACTTGAAACCTACTCTTCATAACTTCAATGCACATTACAAATTAATTACCAAGCTGTGCAATCAATTTCTAAGATTTATATCCAACAAATACTTTTGCTGCCGCTGCTGCTAACCTCATGATAATGTCTAATAATTTCTCTGTGTGTATTGTCTACTACTTACTGTATCTCTATCACAACAGGAGGACTCCACAGGTCAGGAGAGCTAAACGACTTTGCAAGGTCATGAGCCAACAAGCGCTGGGATTTCAATCCATATCAGAAAGGCAGGGCTGCTTCTCACTGTGGTATGCTTGCTCCACTTTCTTATCAGTGGTTATGGCAACATGCAGCCTCTTGATTCTGCTGCAGAATTTGGAAAAGCCATAACAATACATTTTAAATTGACTTTTAAAGTGAAAATCACAGACTGCCAATCATAGCTTTGTATTTACATGCCAAGCAACCACTTTGATGCTATATTAAAAAATTCAAATAAGAGGAAAAGTGCAAACAATGAAAATATAGCTTCCGGATGGAGGAATGGCTCAGCAGTTAAAGCGCTTGCGTAGCAAGCACTAAGTCAAGCACTAAGTACCCAAGTTCGCTTCCCCAGCACAGTATAAGCTGGGCTTGATGGTGCACATCTGTAATCCCCGCAGCCTCAGGAGGCTGAAATTGGAGGATTTTACCATGAGTCCAAGGCCAGCATGAGCTCCCACAGGGAGTTCAGGACCAGCCTGGGATACACAGCAAGACCCTGCCTCAAGAAAAAAGAAAAGAAAAGAAAATTTAGTTCCACTCCAATTAATAATTGTAAACTAAATGCCAATGCTAATCACTAAGTCATATGACCTTAACGCTGAAAATCATGACTTTATATCTCACTACTGCACACATGACTTATTTTTAGTCACCTTTACACTGCTGGTGTGTGTGTGTGTGCGTGTGTGTGTGTGTGTGCACGCAATTGCGCACGCGTGTGTACAGAAAAAGAGAGGGAGAGATTTAGGGTTTGGCCACCACTATAACCTAATCAGTCTTTCTAACATATAATCACTTTTTAAGGTTTCTCTTTCTCCTGCATCAAAATGTCCTAACTCCACAGCAGACTGGCTGCTCTGATGTATATATTTGCCTTATACTACGAACCCAGAAATGGCACAATGTCCCAAGGAACCTCCTCTGACCTGATTCTCCAAAACTTTCTCCTCCACATGGATACAATATTTTTTTAAAAATTGCATACCACACCATTCAAGAAGTACTTAGTTACAAAAACAATGTCATAGGGAATGTTCTACTATAATAAGGAATATGAGGTTTCATGAATCAACAGGAGCATTACCTGGACACTAGTAGAGAGTATATAAGAGCAACGAAAACTCAGTAAGCCTTCAAATAGGAAAAAAGGCAGGGCCAGAATTAGGCAGACAACAAAAAGCAAAGAAGAAAACAGAGTGATAGTAGTAGCAGATAATAAGGTTAAAAAATTGACATGAAAGTCAAGGAAGGTACCTAGATTGGAAGCAAATGAGGAAAAGAAATACAAACAAGGCACAGAAAGTCAAACGGAAAGCCTCATGGGAGATGAGGAAAGACCATGGCAACATTTAGATACAAAGACAGAGCAAAAGTAGGACAGTAATTGAGAGCAACCTGGGCCAGAGAGAGACCATCAAGTGTGTGATGAGAAGGATTAGAAGGCTTGAGGTCATGGTTTACTTAATCCACGAATGAGCACATTGTTCCAGTGCCTGGAAAGTGGCAGCTAAATTCCTCAGCTGCCAAACAAGCTTCCTAACACTCAACAGCAACAGGCCAGAAAGAAAGACACTTTCTTTAGCAGCAAACAACTAGACTAAAATGTCCCAGGGAGGACAGTCAAAGTAGGCCATTTGAGGATTGCTGGTCTCTTCTGCATTTTATTTTCTAACAGTATCAAATACCTCAACATGTATCATCCACTAAAAGTGAGAAGTTTATAAAAATTTCTACAATTGAGGGTGTTGTTTTATATTGAGAATACAAGAACATCTAGCATCTATGCACAACAATCATTGTAGTACACCCTGCATATGAGAGGCAACAGTGATTCTCGAGGTCGGCTTCAGAACACCTCCTTCCTCTATCAGACAACTGCTGAGAGTCACACTGGTTCTTCAGTTGCTGTGCATTTTTTTCACTTATCATCGCTCTGAATCTCACAGCTCAGCATCAACAAATAATCATTCCATTTCCCTCTCTCAGCACAAATAATACAAAGCCCCTGAGCAATGCAGGCAAGGTTCCACTGCCATGTGGAACCAACCACACAAGGGAGAAATCTTACCTTCTGCTCAAAAGCGTAAGCCCAAGGAAAACGAAGAGTGTGAGCTCCACAGCAGTAAGCAAGGTCTTCTAACAATTGAGAAGTCAATTTTAACTTTCCATTTTAACACTGAAAGAATATACTTCTGAGTACTATCAGAAGCCTATTTACATATTTAAATTTATTTCCATCATCATGCTTGTATTACTAGCTGATAAAACATATTATATCTCTTTCTGACTTACTGACAGGTGGCAACATTAACATAGTACTTTCTGCATTAATACAGTACTTTGATCAAGCCTTCACTAGATCCCTTAGCCTATATTAAGTCTAACAAGCTTAAAAACCCAAAGCTGCTTATCAACTACCTCAAAGGCAGAGCCCCTGGAGATAAACTGCAGTAAGGTGGAAGCAGGGAGAGAATAAACTCACAGACTGATAATGAGGACAATACAAAATTTCGCATAAATACTGAATTCATCATTCCCAACAGGGCTCTAATCCCTAGAATGCTTTTAATTTCTTTTATTTCTCTTATGAGAAAACTTCCATAAATATGCAGTCAGTATTAAGAAATGGAATTATGATTTAAAAATTAATATTTTGCAAAATGCATAGTCAGTAAGTAGAAGGTAAACTTTAACACAGTAGTTGGAAATTTGAGACTCTATCCTCCAAGGTCATTTTAGAATGTTTTCATGGCATGCAATTGTAAGATACTTTCATCTATCACAATTCTACAGAGGATGGATGCTCAAAAAATGTCTGATGGCATACAACACTATGCTTGAGACAAGCACATTACTCTTGGAAACTAAAGATGACTTAAGTTTTATTAGTCTTTTTATGGCAGTAATCCATTCAGGAATATCCTGCCCTCACTGAATGTAGCATGCTGCTGGACGATAAGCATAATTCACGTTGGAATATGGGATATGGAAAACTTTCTTAAAATGGAGGCATGTAGATACATATCTCTGTCAAAAGGTAAAGCAGTTTATTTCTCTAATTTGAATACAACATAACATGTTTTCCTAGACTAGCTGACTAGCAAAAAGACCAAACTTTCTCTGGGGCTCTATGAAAGAATAAATATTTTAAAATGAAAGAATTAGCAGATGCGTTTTTCAAAAAATAAGCTTTTTTACATTAACTTATGTTCAAGTAAAAATGATAGTGAACAGGTTACAACTTTGACATCTAATAATAGTCCTTCTTGCATTTACACACTCATTTTTGCAACAATCATATAAACAACATGATATGTACTTCTTAAGCTGGATTCCAATACACAATGACCACTTCTTTGTCACAGAGGTACTTGTTTTATTTTTGTTTAATGAGCTTTTAATAGACAACCCCTCTTTATGATATTATTAGTGTCTTTACATTTAAGAAGGAGATATTATTAGTTTTTACGTTCTTAAATACATAAAACTTTTACTTATAAGATCAGGATACTGGCACAGTGTGGCAAGACTTTGTACTAAGGCCAAGAGGAAAGGAGAGAAATGTAAATGTAGAACGTAAGCACTGAGCGATAGGATCTTGTTACATAAACCAAAGTTTTTCACAGCTTAGCTGGCAGAGAGATAAGGCTTGAGGGAACCCAATCCCCACGGACCAATCCCGGGGTTCGATACTCATTGGCAGTGACTTAGTTTCAGGTGGAAGAAATCAAGAACAAAGACAAAACAGTACTCATTACTTTGATCTTACTAATTGGCAGGTGTGTTAATTAATGTATAACTCTCCTGGGAATCTATACAGTGTATAAATTTGTGTCAGTGTCATAACTATATAACTGTAAAAGAAGAATAAGCATAAAGTATATGAAAAGAATACCTGGCTATTGGTGCACATATACATAAACATACACAGTTTCAAGTCAACTCCAGGTGGTCCATAGATGTTTTTGCTTTACAGTTGATCTGAAACTTTCTCAGTGTTACAAAGTGTTCTTCCCAACTTTTTAAGCAGTCCTCATCATTTCATCCAAAGCCCAGCAGCACTGCAGCACTCGACTCCCTTTTTAACAGTAAGCAAATCAGCTATACGTAGCTTGTCCAGCCTGCCCACAGTTACATTTCAGGCTTTGGCAGATGTGCACTTCACTAATCTCAAGTATGATGCTTTTCCTGCACTATCATATGAACCATATCAGTGAATTCAAACTACAATTTTAAAGCTTGATAATCAAAAGTTAAGAAGATGGTCAGGGTTTGCTCTTTTCAAAAATGAGCGGGAGATATGAGAGAAGAGACACACTTGTGGATTCATGAGACAGCACACAGCGAAACTGGAGACATGGTCTGCTGGGGAGAAAGGATTCCCTGCCAGCTTCACATGCCAACTTCCTCGTGCACCACCTGTGGTTAACCACTGATGTCACAAGAGGGCTAAAAATGGAAGGACACTCTTAGGAGTGGAAATTTAAAATAAAATATCCCAACCAAACCTCTCTCAGAATTCAAATGGGAAATGTAGAATCAGAGGCAGTAGAGCTAACAGGCCTCCCTTTTCTTCATTGGGTGCTGTTTCTTACACATTTATAAAAGAACCGAAACCTTGAAAGATAAAGTTGTGTTTGATATTCAAGAACTGCTGTCAGTCAAAGACAAGTTCTAGACTATAAGGAGAGGTACAGACAGACACACCTACCTGGACAGGTTGAGTATTCTTATCTGAGTTATCTGGCACCGCAAGTATTTCAGATGTCAGAGATTTTCAGTTTGAGAACATTTGCGTAAGCAGGCTGATCACCCTTGAAATCTGAAATTCTCAAAAAGCCCAAATTTTTAAACATCGAGTCAGCCCTCAAAAAGTTTTGTGTTTTGAAGCAGTCCAAGTTTTGGAACTTTAGATTATCTATACCTAATCTATACCACAAACAAAAAGTAGCAGCAAAAATCAAACACAAAAACAAAAATCAAAAAACAAAACACTTCTGAAGGAGTCAGGTCAGAGCACACTTATTCAGTGCCTATTACATATACTGTGCTTGACCAAAATAACAAGGTTTCCTTTTCCATTATAATTTTAAAATCTTAAGAGTGGGCTTCAGGAATGGCACAGTGTTTAAGCCTGAGTTCAATGCCCCAGCACCATATAAACCTGGGCATGGTAGCACATGCTTATAATCCCAGCACTCAGGAGGCTGAAGCAGGAGGCTAGCCTGGACTACATAGGGAGTTCAGGACCATCCTGGGCTACAAAGTGAGACCCTGCCTCCAAAAAAATAAAATAAAATAAAATAAAATAAAATAAAATACAAAAGAAAAGAAAAAGAAAATTTTAGGTGTACTTTTCATCTTAAATTGACAAATAGTTCAAATTTTAAAAAAGGTTATGAAATGGCATAAAAATAATATGCATGGAAAAATGACAGGTAAAGTGTGAATCTGGGGGTGGTGAGTAAAGCAAAAACCTAAGTAAATTTCTGGGATTACCTGAGCACTTAATAAAACCAGAAAACTCAGCCTTCACTCCCCTTTGACCATATCTCACATCAACGTGCGCTTCTGCTACAGTGTCTAAACTAAAAGACTGGAGCTGAAGGGAGAAGGGTAGAAGAGAATGACACATCACACAGAACCAACAGGAGCGAATAAAGGGGAAGCATAGAGTGGGAAAAATGGAGCCACAGAGGTGACAAAGGGGCAGGGTAAATGGAGAGGAGGATGGAAATGACAAGACCTAAGAAAGAAACATGGAAGAGCGCTGTGGTAAATGTTTCAGAGAAGACATGAAAACTTTGATCTGGACAAATTTGATTTGAGCTATACCCAGATGAACGATTATTAGGAGTATCTCCAGCTCACAATAAGAAAAAAAGGTGCTATAGTCTGGAGGACAGATTGGGGCTAGATACAGAAATTATGGTACTATCTGCATAGAAAGGCAGCTGAAGCGATGGAACCTATAAAACCAAGGGGAGCACTACTGAGTAGAAAAACTAAAGTGAAAAGAGAGAAACAAACAGAAGAGAATGCTGAAAAAGCCAGCAAGGACAAAAGTTCAGGGCTGTAGAAAGAGGGAACACGCGAAGACAGAAGATTAATCTTGAAGTGTTGTTAGAGTCTGCATCCACAGGGAATTCTTTCAAGGACCAAGGCATGTGTTCATCTATCCAGTACTGAGCTTTTTACAAAAATGAGATGTTTTAACTACAGAGATCAAAATGCCTGTCACTTTCCACTCTGACTTCTGTATCTCTGGGTCTGCTGATGGTGCAACTGTGTGAGTAAGCACTTTTCCAGTTTGCCTAAGGAGATTTTGTGTTGAAAATACATTAACTCTTGCATTTGGAGAATACATTTATGAGATTTACAGTCACCTTTGGTATAGTCAAGAAATGGGCAGAACTGTAGGATAGGAGTAACTTCCAGAAATATGTTTCACCCTCCTGCACTGACTCAACTGGAGTCATGATATAAGGGAAAGGACTACAGCAGAGTTGTTTTATTAAGCTCAATGGAGAACACGGAAGTATTAAAGGAGAAATAGCTCTGAAATAGATGTAGGGAAACACTCATACACAGAAAAAAAAAAAAAAAAAAAAAAAAAAAAAAAAAAAAAAAAAAAAAAAAAAAAAAAAAAAAAAAAAAAAAAAAAAACCTCTCACCAAACAGAAAATATTTCAAACTGAAGACTTTTGCCTGTGAGTCTGGTCAAAACAGAAAATTTCTTCTGTTTAACAATTAAAAACACTACCACACCTAAAGAGAAGATACATTCTTTTCTTACAGAAATAATATCAGATAGAATATATCAATAAGTCTTATGTTTGTAGTACAGAAACCTGAAGGAAAACTATAAACCCAACTGCGTTGAGAAGAGACAAGTTTCATCTATATCAGCTATCAATACTAAAATGCATTATAAGTAACTGAGGAAAGCTAGGACCATCTCGATATTTCATCTCTAAAATTTATATTGTAAAATTTTTAGTACACAAAGGTAATCAACCCGGAAATGGTAACAAAATAGGTAAGTAATGTGAGGATGCACGTTAAGTTAATCAAGGTAATATATTTTAAATGTGTATTTTTGTTGAATTTGAAAGCTTTTTAAATTTGTAATTACTGTAATCTAATAACTTAACTTTATAACTAATTTGATAGTCAAGATTTAGTATTCTTTGCCTTAAAGATTATATTTATACCATGTAAGCTTCAGATTACACAGAAATCTGAATTTATATCTGCTCAGACTGTACCTACAGGACAGTAACACCAGAAGAACAGGAACAGAACTCCAAACTGCAAAGGATTAAGGAGAATTGTAACTCTTCCTAAGGGCCTGTGAGTGTAGCTCAACAGCAGGGTGTGTGCTTAACATGCATGAGGCCTGGCTCCATGCTCCACCAAAAGCAAGGTAAAGAAAAAATAAAATAAAATAAAGACTAACAACAACAAACTCCACTCTTCATGATAAAAAAAAAAAAAAAACACCACAGAGACAACAGCAAAACCCAAACCAGCACAAGAGTTTTGTAGCACATAAAACTAACACATGGCTAGTACTCTGGGTGTAAAAACAGAATTCTTGCAAATCAATAAAAAGAGACAATCTAAAAGACAAGAAAAATTGACTAAAGACACATAAATGCACAGCACAGCACAGAAAACATACAGGAACCATACTCTTCAAAAACAAAAAAAAACCTCAAAGTCATTATAATTCATGGAAATGCATACTTAAACCACATTTTTCTATTTAGCACAGTCAGCAAACATCTACAATCATGACTTGACAAAGTGTTCCTGATGTTATGGAGAAGCAAGAACTTCCATCAGCTCTGAGAGCAAGTACCAACTGGCTCAGTTACTATGGAAAACAACATGGCCGTACCAAACCACGTTAAGGACCCACACCCTTGGGAAGGTGCTCTTTTTTCTGGATAAAAATCCCTGTGCATATGTGCTGTCACCAAAGAAACAGTCCAAATATTTCTCAACAGTACAGTAACTAAATGAAGCAGAGGCATGTTTACACAATGAAATGCAACTCAGCAATGAACGAACAAGCTGCCATCACATGCTTTCACAGAGATCAAAATCCAAAATTTTACTTGCAATACTATTTCATTCTATAAAAGAAAGTACCAAGTATACTTCTGTACACAGATAAAATCAGATGAAACTAAACAACACTGTTTAGGGTTATGCCATAACTGTATTAATAAATTATTCCATAAACCCCAGGATGTTGATGAACTGTGAGGTCAAAAGTAGAGTGGGTATTGGATAAATCCACAGTAATTTTTAGATGTTCTGTTATTTCATTTCCTGCAGAGTGATGGGTACTCAAACATTCGCTTTATTTTAGTTTTCAAAACTCTGACCTTACATTATATATGTTCTTGCTATGCTAATACACAAAGTGAAAAATTCAAAAGGGTTTAAAGAGAATCAAAAAAGGACTAACCTTTAATAAACCATGATTCAAAAAAGTGACAGTATAAATAAATGACAAGCCACAAACATCTCCCTATCTCATAATACAAATACTAGTAGTGGCCTTGTTCTAATACTTTAATAATGACACCACAAATTATCATCCTTAGGTAATAACTGAATACTTAAGTCTCCTGTGTTTGTACTCCATGACCTGGACTGCAAATGAAGTCATATATTCCTAGATTATCAAACACTCCTCCACTCTATTCTTGAGTATCTCTTTTAGAGAGCTATCTCTTTCAGACAGTGAGCTCCAGATCCCCAAGGCTGCCAACAGTCAGCCACACAGCTAATAAAATTCAGAGTCAAGTAACAGGTGTGCAGTTTTTTTAAGTATAACTCTGACTTCTACCACAATGAAAGCATAACTGAAAATATAATGCCATAGAACTGCCTAATACAGGGCAACTAGAACAGAGAAACCCACCAAGCCACTCAGGGAACAGTAGGCCAACGATATATAAAAGGAGGTTGCAGAAAATTTTGTATCTACCTATGGCCATGGTAGTAAGTAACTTTTGTTCAATTTGGTGAGATAGGTACTGGAAAATACATTATTCTGCTAATTTTTAAAATATATTTAAAGTTTTTCATAAAAATATACAAAGACACGGACACGGACACACACACACACACACACACACACACACACACACACACACACACACACACACACACCATCATATTATTCTCTATGCTAACATTTTAAAATTACACTTCCTTCTAGATTTGCTATTTCTTCTTCCTCTTCCCCTTATGACCTCTTCCCTTCTCCAATCTCTTCTCCATAGTACTACAGCTAGAATGGTTTCTATGACTACAGTCAACTCCTTCTGCCTAGAGGATGAAGGTGCAAACCCCTGCCTTGGAATAGGTGCTCCCATTCCTGCTCACCTGTTTCTACCGGACCACTTCACCCACCTCACTGGAGGAGCTACAGTTTTCCATCTATGGTCTCTTAGGCCTAGAGCATTCTCACCTCAGCCCTTCTCTACCTGCCTAAGTCCCAGTTACCTTAGCTCACCCGCGGCCTCTCTGACCTTACAAAGTCATCCTGGACACCATTCCTGTCCTTCCTCTGTGCTGCCCAGCAATCTACACCTACCCTAAATGTGGTACCTACTGCTACAGTGTTTACGCTTCCACTTGTGTTGGACGAAACCCCTCAACTAAAAACCACAACAGAGTTACATGTCAAGATCAGGAATGGTATATAGCACATCTAAAAGCTCTTAAATTAATGCTTGGGCAACTGAGGAAAAAATCATATTCTTGCATATTCCCTCAGCCTTTAATCAAAAAAAGAATTAATCAAATTCTGGCTAACAGGGGGATGGCCTAAAGACACTTTAAGTAATAGTAACAAGATGGTGGAGGAAGGCAGAAGAACTAGTATTTATTATATTTACTATTTTCCAGCTCTAAGCACTTTATGCATATTAACTCATTTAATCTGAACACCTAAAATACCTGTTAAATATACACATCCCTTAGCCCCATTTAAGAATTTCTGAATCAGAATTTCTTGAGACAGCATCTTGGAATCTATTTTTAATAGGTGCCACATACCTGTGCGATTTTAAATGAACATTAGAAATAATGCCTTGCCAGTTCATAGTAAAAAAAAAAAAAAAGTTCCCATGGCATCCTGCATTCTTCCAGTTTAAAGTTCACTGTTGCAACATCTATGCTTTCCCTTGATGCTCTACAAATCTGTTAATAATGCCATTGCAGGCAAGGCCAATGACAAGAGTCTCTTAGTCCATAAATGAACATTCTTTTAAAGAGGTGTTAGAAAATTTTGCAGTAGGATCTTTTTCTTACTACATGACATCACAGAGAAATAAACTGTCTTAGATAAAAGACAGTAAGCTTTATTAGCAGTTAAGGATAAATTTATTAATTAGCAATTTGATAACTTATTAAAATAGTCCAATTAAAGTTAGAATTTCCAATAAAGTATATTATAAAAGAGACTAATCTACTAAAGAATTATCTTTACAGATTTAAGATAGAAAACCCAAAGGAAACTATCCCAAAAAAGGTAATTCCATACTTCCTAAAAATAAGTCAAAATTCTACACAAAAGTATACAAGGCAGATGAGCCCAATGGTGCAGGCCTGTAATCCCACCACACTGGGAGGCTGAAGCAAGTGGATCCCAAGATTGAGCCTAGCTTAGGCAACCTAGCGACATAAGAGAGACTGTCTTAAAAATGGGCTGAAGGTGTACCTCATTGGGAAGGCCCTAGGTTCCATCTTCAGTATCAAAAAAAAAAAAAAAAAAGAAAAGAAAAGAAAAGGAAAGAAAGAAGAGAAAAAGCCAAGTTCAACCAGAAGATCTTCCTCTACCCTCATTACTCTAACTTTTTTCATTATATGAACTAGAATGAGCCTGACAGAATCCAGGAATAGCCATGGGAATCAGCTCAGTCATCACACATCCACACACCATCAGTAGTGGATGTACCCCTAAGCATCGTGTGTCCCATACATACTTAAAAGGGATGTCTCCAGTCTCTCGGGTTTGTCTTTTCCCAACCAAGTATTATTTATTTATGAGCTTTTCAGTTAAGGATAAGGAACACTTTAATAGGCAGCTTTATATGAAACCAGTACTTAAGATACTGGCTAGTTTTACTTATAAAAGAGAACCTTTGTGATTAAAATGAATAAATAACCTATTTAGATAAAGTCGGGAACTGTATTTCTTCACAACTGTAGTGTTCCACAGCCTTGCGTGTCACCGGGTGATGGCCCAGATTGCAGCACAGATGTGATCTTGAAGCGAGTTAGAAATGCAGAAGCTTGAGCACCATCCCACCTTGCTGATTCTGAGGGGGTAATGTTACAAGACCTCACAGAAAGAAATAGTTTTTGAAAATCATTTGGGTTCCCTAGTTTTGGACTAGGACCCTAGGGAATCTGAAGGCCCTGAGGAGGGCTGGCCAGCATAACTTTTTGTGATGACAGAAAAACTGTTCTATCAATCACAAAGCCACCTGTGAAAAAGGTCTTGCTATGTTGTTATTGGTACTGAAGAATTACACCTTTAATTTTGCTAAACCCCAAATAATTCTATTTTATATTTAAATAGCATCATGTTACTTCCAATATAAGTCCATAAATTTTAATATAAATTTCCTAACAGCTCAAATATCTTACAATTTTAGATTATAGGAAAATGACCTGTAAACTGTTCTCAAAATAGTACTTAAACAAATTGTCTCTTAAGTACCTACTCTGTGCATAGCACTGCATCAATGAACACAACAGAATTTTTGCCTTCATTGCTTATAGAGAAAAATAATAGAAATACATATAAAAGTAAAACACAAAACTATTTACATATAATAATTCCTTGGAAAAACAGCAGATTAAGAAAAAATGAAGAATGCTGATATGAGAATAAGTTGGTAAGATTTATCCACAGAGTGCTAGGAGGGCGTCATCAGGGAAAGGTAACACCTGAGCAAGGAGCTGGAAGCACATCAGAGCCAGGCATGGACACATCAGGGTGCAAACTGCGAACTACGAGGACGAGTGCATGGCCACTTCACTGGTCCTCATGTGGGCAAAGTCCCGAGACAAGAGAAAACAAGGTCCACGGAATCTGCCTACAGGTGAGCAATCAAAAAAATAAGCAAAAGTACAGCAACAGAGATTAGAAAAGAAACGCAGAAGGTGGAGGGAAAGGCTCACAGATCACATATGGATGGGCACCGGGAGACCGTTAGCATTTACCCTGAAGAGCCATTATAAAAGAATACTGTGACAGAATGCAGACTTGTAAATGATCCCTCTGACATCACTCTTGAGATCACTGTAAAAGTCACCAGGGCAGAGGTAGGGACAACAGTTAGGAGTTTGAAGCCAGATGACCATGATAAGCAACTCTGACTTGGTTCACAGCCACAACAGTGGAAACAGTGAGAAGTGGCTTCATTCTGGATATATTTTAAAGGTGGTGTTAACAGTAGGGCATGGAACATGATGTAAGAGAATGAGAAATGTCAGAGTTCTGAGATTTTGATCCAAGCTGCCAGAAAAGCACAGTGGCTTTCACCTGAGATGGTAAAAACCATGAGACTTCAAGCTTAGGACATGGAGAGTTGAGTTTTTAACACATGAAATTTGAGATGTCTACTCCATATCTCACTGGAGAAGACATATGTCTGGCATTCCCCCAAACAGCCAGAGCTAGAGACGTAAGTAAGAAAAGCAATGCCACTTAGGGAATATTTAGCACAAACCGAGTAAGACCAGGAGAACCACGGGCATATAGGGAGAGAAGAGGATATGAACTCTTAAAAAAGTAAATCAAGAAGTAAGAAGTAACTCAGATGGGAATGAATTAATAATTCTAAAGAAATAGCCACTGTGGAAGAAAGGAAATCAAAAGAATACAGCATCCTTGAAATGAGGTGAAGAAAGCATTTCAAGGAAGAAGGAGTGGTCAGTTGTGTGAAATACTTAAAAATCAGGTAATACATATAAGAGCAGAAAACAGACTGTGGTGATCTGGTGTCATAGCTCAGGAGTTAAACCACCTGCCTAGCAAACACAAGGCTCAGGTTCAAGTCCCCAGCATCACAGAAGCTGAGCATGGTGGCACACAGCTGTAATCCCAGTAATCAGGAGGCTGAGGCAAGAGAATTACTATAAGTTTGAGGGCAACGTGGTGAATTCAGAACCAACGTGGACTACCAGACACGACTCTGTCTCAAAAAAAAAAAAATGATGTAAAACTACAAACACAAAGTTCAGTGATGATCCTTACACACAAGCAACAGTGGAAAGGTACAGACAAAGTTTGAATGAGCCAAGTTCAACAGAAAATGAAATAAATAATTGACCTTAATGAGAGCAAAGTTTGTACACTGATGGGAAAGATGCAGTATCAGTGACACAGCAGACAAATCAGTAGCCACAGGGCCACACCTGACCGGTCTCTTGTCTTGTACAACCCAACAAACTAGAAATAATTTCTAAATGGCTGATGAGAAAAATCAAAAGAATATTACAAGACATACAAAAGTCCCAAAAAGTTCAAACTTCATAATACAAACATAAAGCTCTACTGGGAAAAAGCCATGCTCATCCTTGAAGCATCTTCTATAGCTGCTTTTGTACAACAGCTGGTCCAAGGTGTGACAGAGACACAATACTGACTGATCTCACCACTGCTCAGCTCACTGTGAATCAGACATAGCACCAAATTGACAGGACTTTAAGTGCCATGCGTGGTACCTCACTGTCATACTTCTTCTGTATTATCAGTATAGATAGATAGATAGATAGATAGATAGATAGATAGACAGACAGATTGATAGGAAAAAAGATAGACTTCAAGGCCCATGATTTGAAGACACTGTACATCCTTTTGCTGTTAAATTAGATAGCAAAACATTTTGTTTACTTCACAGTGCCGCTAGCACTAACAGGATTCCATGAGAAACTTTGAAAACTATGAATTTGCATAGAAACCAGTACATTGGCTTTAGTATTTATGACTACTTATTTGAAAACATATTTTAGGTAACAAATAATGTACACAAAATCTCAATGCAGATCGGTGAGACTTTTTTTAAATCTATGCTTAGGATAAGAAACACTAACAACTCAAATAAGTCAAAGTTCACATCAAAAGAATTTTATTAGTACCTATACACTATAATTTTTAGGTTGTCTTAGTATTATTGCTTTATATTTTTAGAGTTGCTGATAAAGCATTTATTGTTTTTCCCCCTATAATGTAAGTACCTACATAATATTCTTGACTTTCCTTTTTGGCCTCTATTGAACTCTAGCCCTTTACAGAAAATGCTTGCCAACCCCTCACACAGTGAAAGGGGCAGATGACAGAAAATTATTTCTTATGGACAAGCTATTGCACCAATGATGGATTTCATTTGGCCTTTTAAAAATTTTGTTTAAAATAATTAGGCACAATTACTAGCACAAACATATACCGTAGAGTAGGCAAAATACATGACAACAAAAGCTGAGGACAGAGACAAGAGCTCAATGATAGAGCCATGTGTAGGAGGCATCTTTGTAAAAATTCAGAGAACATTTCAGATCAAAACTTGAACATAACATCAGAAGTCTGTTGCCTTGTCCTCCCCTTCTAACCACAAAACTGTGGTTATTATGTGGGGAAAAAACAACAACAACAACAACAACAACAACCTGAAAGTAACCCAAACAAAATAAAGAAATGGTGATCTTTGGCTTTACAAAGAGAAATAGCTGGATATTTAATTAATAGTTGAATTGTTGAATGAAGTTATAGCAGAAATAAATGCATATTTGCACTCAGAAGACTAACTGAGGAAGGCAATTTGAATTATACTCATTTGACATTCACATTAAAACAGGATGAAAGAACCGAGGGCAGAGGGCACGTATAACGCTGATCTGTCACCTGTAATTTCCATCAGAGCGTTCCCCAGAACATTTGTGATAAACTGTACACAGGTAAACAGAGCAGGACATCAAGGAGGGGGAGTCAGAAATCCATCCAGTTCTATATAACTGTACTATCTGTAAAAGTGTGCTATCAAGTAGACAAAATTCAGCTCGGTGGTGACGCCTGCCTGCAACCCCAGTACTCTGGGAGGTTTAGGAAGGAGGATCATACTTGTAGCAACCTGAGCAACTTACAGAGACCTTGCATCAAAATAAAAATACAAAAGAGGATTGGGAATATAGCTCAGGCAAAGGCCCTGAGATTAATCACAGTATCAGAAAAAAAATATATTACTTACAAAATAAACTGTTAGGGAGGCTGAGAGAATAGGTGGGTTGGATCAGGAACCTGGGCCCACTGAAGGCTAAAACTGCAGAACAAATTAGCAAAAGGAAACAACATAGGCTCAGGCTAAGATAGTAATCAATTCCCAGGTTCTTTTGTTCTCCTCTTTTCCTACTTCCTGTGCTCCTGAAATATTTGGTAGGGCTTTACTCACACCAAATGCCAAAGAGAAAGGAGAATAAAGTGACCAGCACCATCACTGTCACTTGTCAACTACTAGAGCGATAGTACTCTAATTGCCAAGGTAATCAGATGGCCAGGATGAGGGCACCGACTCTAGGCTACCTGGAGATAGGACAAAGTCAAAAGTTCACAAAAGGGGACTGAGTATGTGGGAAAACATACTTCTAGCTCTGGGGTTCCCTCTCTCACAGGAAGCTTTTGCTCCCTCCTTTCTTCCAACAAACTTTCGCTTCGTCATTTCTCCAACTCCAGTAGCATATTTCAATATTGATTTGAGAGTAAGAATCTGGATATGGAGCCTTAAATTAAATGACGGTTTTATAATTCTAAACAAAAAAGAAAAAAAGAAAAGCAGCCTTAGGTGCATGTAAGCCCAAAGGTGTGACAAACCAACCAAGGCTACCTGTCACAAGAACGTAATCTGAGAATGATGGCCACAGAACATTAGAGTTAAAAGTAACCTTAGACATCACAGTGTTCACTCCCCTGATTTTACAAGGGAAGGGTAAGCACCGTGGAATGTTTTAAAAGTGCTTATATTAAGTGTTTCAGTTGCTATAATAAAATGCTCAGGATTTTCTAAGTCCAAAATTAAGGCAAAAGGTGATTCTTCACAGATGGTGTTGTCTCTGCATTGTCACAGCAAAAGGGGAAACGAGCTCCTTTTTAAAAGAGCCTATCTCACTGCTGAGGAGAGAGCATCGCTGTCCTAATAATGCACTGAAGCTACACTTTTCAAAAACTCTGAAATCTGAAATACATCAGGTTCCATGCACTTGTACTAACTGATACTAGAACTGTACCCATAAAGCATACTATACTATTTGAATTAACTTACTGCTATGGTTTGAATGATTTTTTCTGCTAAAATTCATGTTGAACCCTAACTTTTCTCATAAATGAAAAATAAAAAAACACATTAACATTACCTCTAAATAAAATATTACTGGTTTTATGACCAATATACAAGGTACTTAAGAGAGACTTCAGGACGCTATAAATCAAAGTATGGGGGAGGGGAAGGTCCACATAACACCAACAAAACAAATATTTAAGTTTTACTTTATTACTGCACTCATAAGAAAAACAAAGAAAACAACACCTACAATCAAATTGTATGGTTAAACCCTGACCCCAGGGCCTTAGCCATTAAAGGCAGAAGAAGTGAATGTTCTGAATACTATTGCAAAAACAGAAGTCAGAAGGGGAAAAGGTACTTGCATAATTAAATATTTGAAGGAAATTTCTGGGGAAGTAAATGACAGTTACCAAAACAGCTCAACAAAATAAGGACAAGCATGAACAGAATTTACCAAAGACTGTGATTAACATCCTTTCAGAACTGAAGGTTGTGGGCCCCTTTGCTACCTAAGGGGACTGGACGGCAAAAGCTCCTGTTTGCTTTACAAAATGATGAAAACAAACTGTTGAGTATCAAATTAAGGAAAAATTTTAAAATAACTGCAAAAATAAATTAGGAAGTAGAAAATGGTCAGTTTTTTGGACAAACTGGCCATCAGTAAAATGACAACTATGGACATCTTTCCATAATGTTTCCATGTTTTTTAGTCAGGAACTTTTTTACAAGACATTTCTGAAAACAATTTGCTGGGACTAGTGGCACAGACCTATAATCCCAGCAGTCTGGGAGGCTGAGGCAGAAAGACTCCAAGTATAAGCCTGGGCAACATGCTGAGTTACCAGGCCTCTTCCTCAAAATAAAAACTATAAATGGGCTGGGGATGTAGTTTGTTGCAAAGGCCCCGCGCTCAATTCTCAGTACCACTAAACCAATAAATCAATCAAAAAAACAAACCAAAGTCCATCCCAGGGAGGTGAAATGAAAAGGAACCTAGTTTAAAAGAGCTGGTGACTGTATCATGTTGAGGCTGCACAGACAGTTCTCACACGCTTTGCCAGCAAAGGCAGTGCACTCCTAGCAATTTTTAAAGGGAAAATTCAATAGTTATCACTAATAAGGTAAGAGGAGAAATAGCACAGATAGAAAGGAGAAAAGAAAAAATGCAAATTTTCAAATTAAGACTTTTCAGGACTAATTTTGAAAAGTTACTCAACATTATCTATACCTGCCTTTTAGCAATGTATTTCTAGGTGAGGTATGTGTAGTTTCCCCATTACCACTCTGAGGATCACCAGAGACCCTGTCGGGTGACAATAGGACATAAGACAGAACCACCTCTTATGCTTATACCTAAGTACAAAGGCACAACTTACTGTGACCTCCACCTCGGCTCAGGTGTACTCAAGGGACTCTGCACCACCGTCTTCCTTCTGTTCTTTCACCACACAGAAGCCAGAATCTTTAGGAGCATTATAATCATTTTACAGCCTTACCAAACTTACCAAACTTACCAAACTCTCAAGTAAGTTCCCATTACAGATGGAACCCACAAGAAAAGATTTTTCTAAAAATTACACACACACACACACACACACACACACACACACACACACACACACATATATAAAATCCCATGTATAATCCCACCCAAGTTTACCTCAGGGCACCATCTACTGCTCCTCTCTGCTATCTACACTTGGCAGCCACTCTCTCTTTTGGTTCTTGAAACCTGTCATGCCTGTTTCCAGATGTTGTACACTTGGTCACCTGCCCGAGGAGCTCAGCTCTGTGTCATGATCTTTGTTGATTCTTCCATCCACTGTTCTGCTCTCCCTTCATGTGGCTCTGTCACCCTCTCTGAACCCATCTCCTTAATCATGTTTTCCTGCTCTCCCTATTTTCAGAAGTGTGCTTGTGTGTATACATGGGTTGCTCACTCCAGCTCAATTAGAGAGCCACCCCTTCCCTAACTCTTTTCTACCCTCCTTATGCAACAAAAGACATTTTTCAGATGATAAAGTTCCAACTTTTTCTATTCCTATTAACACTATTTCCTCTTCCTACAACCACCTAGTGAACAGTCGGCATCAGACAATTTAGCCAAATACTTTACTTAGCACACTACATCAAGCAGACGTGTGGCCATAAACTTATCCATTATACCTTAATTTCTACTTACGAAGCTTAATTTTTTACCTACTAAATTTCTAAACAGTCTAAAAAGATGGATCTTGGACTACTCGGCAAGGACATTCTCTTCTCACATTGATTAGCACAGTGCTAAGCAAATGTTTTGTGTGCCATGTTTATGTTCAACAGAAAGAGACTAACTCCGTCTCTTCTTTGGTACTCTTTCCCCCCATTTTAGTGACAAGTACAAGTGCAAAAAAAATTTAAGGTTTACAATGAAATTGAGCATTTTGTGCACCTATGTATCTTGTCAAGGTGACAAGGACTTTCCCACACTCCTTTTGTCCCTCCCCCTACTCACCCCTCCCTCCCTCCCTGCCCTACCCTCCTGGTTCACTTTGCTTTTCATTTTAAGTTCCATGAGATAGTTATGATCTGGGTCTCTCGTATCAGAGAGACCATTCAATGTTTCAGCTTCTGCTTCTGATTCACTTCACTAAGTATGATGTTCTCAAGTTTCTTCCATTTGCCTGTAAAAGCCTCCATTGTTGGACTTTATAGATGCATAGTATTCCATTGTGTATAAATACCATACTTTATGTATCCATTGGTCTGTTGGTGGGTGTTTTGGTGACTTCCATATTTTAGCTATTGTTCTTTGGTACTCTTAAGCCAACCACACAGCAAAGAATAGACTCTCTAAGGCTTCACTACAGTAAAGGAAAAACAAAAAGTCTTGGCAAGCAGAAGAAAAGGTCTCTACGCAAAACGTGCTACAACTCACTAAACTCATCATGTGCTTCAACTTGTTTTTTCCAGAAGGCACAACAAGATTAAAAGTAATTTCTCCATCTTGGGTCAGCTACAGTCTTAGGACATGATTGTGCAAGGTGAAGGATAGTTTATGGCCACAGAGCATCATGCAGTTAAGCAGCCTGGGAGGAGACTGCTGGCTTGACCTCGGCCTCATTAGCACACTCTGAACGAATCAACCCACTAGGATTATAACAGGCCAAATGAATATTATAAGAAAGAAACCAAAAGTTCTAATAATTCTTTTTATTTTAAATTTTGATTAATTAATGATGTACGAATGCCTTGATGTCACCAGTAATTGTGAAAGCAATGTTACAGAAAGCAATGTTAATCATTTTTTGAAAAATTTTGTTCAGCTCTTCATGATCCTTGGCTTCTGTTCCATTTATTTTGACACTTTAACAACTACTATAACTTAAAAGACATCTCACCTAAATACTCATGCAAAACAAAGTCTTAGAAAAAGATTTAAATAGTACTATCCTTTCAGTTATTTCTTTGCCAACATTCTAAGATCTTTCTTCATCTGAAGGGTGCAGCCTCAACAATCTTCAAAGTGGAGCATTAAAACTCAGAACGACAAAAAGGAAACATCAATCATTTTTTATCTTGGTTGTCTAAACTATACCTGAACTACATAAAAGTTCAGCTGGAAATGAGTAACATTCCTCATGGGACAAAGAAAATAACATGGCAAGCTGAGCCTGGTGCAACAGGCCTGTAACCCTAGCACTCTGTGTGGCTGAGGCAGGAGCTGCCATGCTGGATCCGGTTTGAGCAACTGAGTCACCTAGTGAGATCCCGTCTACAAATTAAAACCACAAATGGACTAGGGATATACCTCAGTATAGAGACTATGGGTAGGAGCTCTAGTACCACAAAATCAGTCAGTCAATCAATAAGCTGGCAAACTTGACAAGTATGTATAAAATGTTTATATGTACGTATGCAAATACATATATAAATACATGCATGCAAACATACAACTTTAACATAAAGCACCAACATATTCAGACACAGAATATCTCTTTAACTCTCAGTTCTCACCAAGGGCATCACTTCTTCCACCAAGATCACAGGTTCAGACAAGAGCAATGCCTGAAAATCCTGCCACATCAATGTTGCTTCTGATTTTACCCAAGAGCTCTGTTTAGACAGAAATGAACTAACAATTAACATTAATCATTAGAAAAAAATTATATGAAATTATTCCATTTTTTTTTCCTCCTGTTTTAAAACGTTAAGTAACCAGGGGGAAAAGCTACGGTGGCTGAAGTTGCCACATGCAACTCTGAGCTAATGAGCCTTGAGAAAAAGAAGCAAGGTGGACAATCACAGAGGAGAGAAGGTAGAATGAACACCACAGAACCGGAAGTCATTCACAAGGTAGCCTGTAATTACCTTTTGAATTTTCCAGTGGAGAATATTATTGAAAGAAATTGTTTAGAAAGATTTAAAAAGGGATTAGCCGTTCACATGAATGAGTAAGCCTAGAATTTAGTTACCTAAACCAAGGGAAAAAAAAAAAACACATCATTAAGAACATTTATTCCCTCTAATTCATGGTATAAAGATTCTTAACCAGGAAGAAATTTCTGCTTCTGGAAGTTGGAACAGTTACCTGTTTAGAAAGACAATGATGAAACAACAAAATCATCCACACAAACTTAAATAGTGTAAACAGTAAAAGTCCAACAGTGGGCCAATTTAATAAAGACTTACTAAGATGGTTAATCCTAAAGTATCATTAAATACAATATTATTTCTGTATGGAATGTGACAGTACTACAAAAAATCTGTCACATCAACTTTTATCAAAAAAGCCATCCTTAAATTTTTAAATAATATTTTAACCATTGATGAGGCTGAAAGAACATTAAACTATATAGAATAATTTAAGTGGGGCTAATCAAAATAATAACAAGCTAGCCTGATTTTATCATCTTTAGGTTACAATGATACAATCTAAAACATAGAATTTTTAAAGAACAAAGTTTTTATATAAGCATGGCCTAAAGATAAGTGAATATTTATTTCTAAAGACAGCCACAAAAAAGAACACAACACTAAAGTATATTGACTAACACAATGACATAAGCTGAAAATATTTAATTAAATGACTGAAAAGATTTGAGAAAAATGTTTTAAGCAGACTAGAATTCAGGCATCAGAGCTTACTACCCAACCACACAACATTCCTGTTTAGTGTCTGAAGTACTATGGTCATTTTAAAATGTTCCAAATTCCTTGACACACACCTTCAAGATGTGAGGTCAACATTTACTGGCTTTGAACCTGGATTAGGATTGTGACCACTTCAATCAGGTTATGTGGAGGGACTTGCAAGCTAAGGCAGGAAGAATCATGCTGCTCTCATCTGGCTCCCTTGGGAATCTGGCCTGGGACAAACAGTCTCCAAGCCAGAAGCCCTGCCTGCCTTCTAGGATATAGGTGGGTAACTTGGCCTGGTGGAGCACACAGATGAGCTCCTGACAACAGCCAGCATCGGCTTACAGGCGAGTGAGACAACACCTGGACTATAACCACATGAGGAACTCCAGTGGAAACGGACCAGCTAAGCCCTTCCCAAATTCCTGCCCCATCATGCCATGCTAGAACGGGGAATATTTATATAAAGCAATGGGAAGGTCTTATAAGTTTTTAAGCAAGACAATGAAATGTTGAGATTTTATCTTAAAAGATCACATTAGTTATTCGCCTTAGTCAGCATTCTGTTACTGAGCCAAAATTCCTGGAGTAATCAACTTGAAAGGAGGAAAGGTTTATGGTGGATCACCAATTCAGAGGCTTCAGCGTGACATCACTTGGCCCTGTTGCCTTGGGCCTATGGTGTCACAGCACATCATGATGACAGTACTAAGAGAAATAGGCTGCTCACCTTGGGGCAACTTGGAAACACGACTCCAATGACCTAACTTCCTTCCACTAGGCTCTGTCTCATAAAGGTTCCACTATCTCTCAATATAGCCACAGGCTGGGATCAAGCCTTCAGGGCATGAGCTTTTGGAGGACATTCAAGATCCAGACTACAACACCATTTACCTATTCCAACAGCTCTGAAAACACCAGCCCTACAGTATTAATTAGTGACAGAATAGATAAGTCCACTCCATCCATATTTATTCTATAACTATAACACACAAAGAGCTAGAAAATTAGTCAGAAAATAAAAGACATGTATGTTTCCCATATTCATAAAGCCTCATGGTCTAATGAAAGCACAGGAAAGAGGCAACCAAACACAATGAAGCAAGCAGAGTGATACAACAGGATTTCTATACTGTTGATAACTTCAAGTAGAGAAGGTTATTATAGAAGATAAGAAGGATGCTCAGTCCAGGTATAGGGAGTAATAGGGAATTCTCACAGAATGCCTGAGCTGGGACTAGAATTGATAGGTATCAAGAGGCAAAGAAAGCTGGAGCAGCAAGAAAAGAGAAAACTCATGTTACTAAATACAAAAATTCATAGTTAAGAGAATCATGAAGTGTTCAGAGAACAAACAGAAGTTCAAATGGCTACAGGCTTGAGAGGTACTTGATGAAAACAGACGCGCATAGAAGTCAGATCACATAAAGATGTGGAAACACCGTTTATAAGTGTTTACATTCTATTCCAAGAGCAACAGGCATATATTGAAAACCTGAGAAGAATGCCAAGCATGGATCTGTATTTTTTTAGTATGAGGGAAAAAATTGGAGACAGTCAAGACAGGTATACTGGCATGAGACAGGAAATTATTGTTAGAATATAGGAGAGATGTAAGGGGGTCTGAAGACAGGTACTAATAACAGAAATGGATAGCGGTAGAAAACACAAAAGTATTTCAAGACACAGACTTGAAAGGAGTAGGTGGAGGAAGATTGAGAAACAGGAAATACTAAAGGATCAATGCCAAGATTCCATCCTGCACACAAGTGATAAGAATAGAAAATCCCCCAAAAGAAACATGAGTATTGTGGTTTGGATCTGGGATGTCCCCTAAAAGTCTCATGTGCTTGGATGTTATGGATTATCTATGGAACCATGTGCTGACAGGAGACGAAGGCCTGGTCTGGAGGGGTAGGTTATAGGCATGTGGTGGACTGTCACCGTGTGGTGGATTGTGGGTGCGAAAGACAAGTGTGTGGCAGATTATAGAGTGCAGGCATGTAGATTGGATTACAGGCATGTGGTGGATTTGGACCATACTTGGATAAGAACACTGAGACTGGACCCAGAAGGGGTGGATCACGGGGACAGGACCCAGAAGGATAAATGCAACTTGCTCCTTTCCTCTTGACTTGATTTGGCTTCCTGTTTGCAATGCTGATAGGAGCAACCTCCATCCTCCACTTCCACCATGTCCTTCCATTATTGCCAGCCACCCATGAGTGGACTGTGACCATCCAAAACTGAGCTAAAATAAATCTTTCCTCCCTTAACTCATGGATGTTAGGTACTGAGTCACAGCGATGAAAAAGTCACTAAGACAAGGAGCAAGCAAGTGGAAATGTGGGAAGGAACAGGAGGGAAAAGAAAATGAGTCCTGAGAAGTTCAGTTGCAGGTGCTAAGGGTGAGACATTCAGCTACAAAGCCCAAGTGAAAGACAACAGACGCAAAGTATCAAAGGAGAGTGAGGGGCCAGAGATGAGGACATGGAAACCAACAGCCGATGGGCATGACGTGGAGCCATGAAAGTGAAGGAAGTGGCCTCCCTAGCACAGTATAAAGTGAAAAGAGGAGATGAACACAGGACTGTGGGGACACCAGCACTGGGAGTTGGCAAAATAAAAGGAGTTCAAATGGAAACAAAAAAATCATGACAGAAAGTCAGAATGAAAAACTGAAGTGTGTGCTGCCAGCAGAGTCTAACAGTACATCAAATTAGAGCTTTCCCAAATGAAGTTTTCTTGATTTTCTCTCATGGAGATAAGTTTGATTTTAAAAAAATCATTCTCTGGATCTAAGCTTTGGCAAAAGACTTTTACCTTCTCAAAACATATAATTATATTCCTTCTTTTATTGGATTGAGTGACTTAGAATTTTGTACAATACAGACATTAACTTAAAATAAAAGGCATTTTATTATCTTGTAATGATAATAAATTTAAAGAATGTAAAATGCCAGGGCTGGAGGAATGGCTCAGTGATTAAAGCATTTGGCTTGGGCAAGCCTTAAGTACCACGGCTCGATTCCCCAGTACCACATAAACTGGGCATGGTGGTGCATGCCTGTAAACTCAGCTCTTGGGAGGCTGAGGCAGGAGGATTGCCATGAGTTCAACGCCAGCCTGGGTCCAAGTGAGTTCAAGACAAGCCTGGGCTACAGTGAGACCCTGTCTAAACAAACAAACAAACAAACAAACAAACAAAAACAACAAACAAAAAAACCAAAAGAAGGTAAAAGGCCACAAGTTTTAGAGCCAAATCGATCTGAATTCCTTCTCACTTTGACATTTCCTACTTTTGAGAAGCTGTACAGGTTCTTGTCTCTAGAGTTCTTTCACATAATTACTACCTACACAAGCACAGGACTTTTTTATTTTCTTGAACTGACTCTAATCAGCGGGCTGATCTCATAACTACCAATGAAAACAGCCCTGCTCATGGCTATCACTACTTCCTTGTTGGGAATTCTGATGGTCAATTTCAATTTTAATCTTGCTTGAAATCATCAACACTAGACACAGAGGATGACGTCTTCCCTTTTAAAACTGTTTTGACTTCCGGGTTAGCCTTCTATCCAGTTTTTGTCTTGCCTAACTAGTCCTCTCCCTTTCTTGCCTAACTGGCTCTGGCTGGTTCTTCCACGTGTACCAGATTCCATATCCCTACACACTAATATGTGCAGAATCAAGACTCCTCCTCTATGATCACCCCAGGGTGACCTCCTCCAGCCTCATGATGTTAAATACTTCCCACATATCGCCAATGTCCACATATCTATCTTCTGCTTAGATCTCTCTTCTGAAAGGCAGGCACTAACTGCCCATTCCATCCCTTCACACAGGTCTACAGAGCATTTCACACTCATTCTCTAAACCTGCTCTTCCCACAGGATTCAATTCCTAGTTAAATGGCAACCCCATTCTTCCAACTGATAGAGCCCCAAATTAGTCATCTCTATCTCCTATTGACTCATCCCACATCCAACCATCACCAAATTCTGTCAGCTCTAATTTTACAATACTGCTCAAACCACGTATGTATGCGGCAATCCTCCACATCTAAAATACGCCATTTTTCCCCTGGGATGCTTCTGCAGTCTCCTAACTGATCTTTTTATTGCCACTAGACTCCAACTGCATATTCTCCCCAAGGAAAGTCATTTACTCTACAGGGACAGTCATATATGGCTACTCTTCTAATACTTCCTTACCATTTCCATCACTCTCAGAGGACAAGAAAGTTCCTGATGGCCTTAAATCCCTGTGTTGTAGTTTGGATCTGTAGGGACCCCAAAAGCCTCGTGTACTTACTGATACTGTGTAGTGTTGGGAGGCGGGACCTGGATGGAATGGGTGGATACTTGGGGCTTGACCTGGAGAGGCATGTGCTGGTTCCGCTCTTCCTACCACATTGGTCTCAGTTCTGCCATGCTGTTGTGAAGATCTGTCTCCTGGAGCACCAGCACTGGCTCCGGCTCCAGTTGTGGCCCTCCCATGTGATTCTACCATTCTCCAGCTGACCGCCTGTGAAAGGACTGTGACTTTCTGAAACTGTAAGCTAAAATAAATCTTTCCTCCCTAAAGTTATGATGTCAGGTATTGGGTCACAGTGACAAAAAGTAACTAAGACAGAAATTGGTACCAGAAGAGTAAGGTCGTTGCTGTGATTTTATCTGTTCATGTGGTTTGGAAGCGTTCAGAACCACTTTGTGGGAGGAGTTTGGAAAGGTTTGAGGAGGCTGGCTAGAGAAGCTTTGGAGTGTCCTAAGCTAAGCTTGATGGGAGATTCCGGTCAGAGCTCAGAAGACCAGAATGCTGATGGAAGTGGATTGGAAAGGCCAAGGTTCAGCAGTTTCAGACTGAAAGGAGAACTGTACTGGCAAGTGGTATAAAAACCACACATGCTAGGCAGTGGCAGAAAGTTTGTCAGGATTTTGCCCCTGTCCAGAGACTGTGCCTGAAATTGAGCTTAAGGGCAATGGACTATTTAATCTGGTGAAGAAAATCTTAAGGCATCCTGATATCCAAGCTGGTACATGGCTGCTGTTTGCAGATTTTAATCAACTTGATGCTGAAAGCCAGGATTAAATGAGAGAAGAATCTTAAAGGTTTGCAGAGCCAGACCAAAATGACCTGCAGTGGTAGAGCCAAAGAGTACAGGAAAATTAAAGAGATTCACATTAAAAAGAAGCCAAGACTTCCAGTCAAGATGGCTGCTGAGTAACAGCACTGCACAATGTGTCCTCATCGACCCACTTAAAAAGTCGAGAATTTAGTTAGAAAAAGTGTGTTCAGTGTATCTAGGAAAGAGACTGAAACAACTGAAAGGAGGCCAAGGGAAGGTCAGAAATTCCGAAGGAATATTGAAAGCAGAGGAAAAAATAATCCCAGCAGCCCAGGAAGCTGCTGCAGGCCAGCTGCAAATGGCTGGAGCCATAGGCAGCTGCAGATGGAGGAAAGCTCACGTGGGCCCGGAGCATCTGACAGAGCTAAGAGAGGATGGAGCACCCCAACAATGAACAGGAGGCTGCGCGAAGGTCAGAAATCCTGAAATCATATCAGAAGAGGAGGAAGAAAGCAGCCGACTCAGTGCCATCTTGAGCTGCCGCCACCCACAGACCACAGATGGAGGAAAGCCCAGAGCCAACACCTCAGCCTGAGGTCAGCGCGGGTCCGGAGAAGTAAGAATTGTCAGCAGCTGGCGGCCCCAGCCTCTGAAAAACCAACCTACGGGTAGTGTGTACTACAAACACAACTTGCACTCCCCCTAGAAACATTGCCTGGGAGTGCAGGTCAGAAGCAGAGCTTCGCAGCCATCACAAGCAGTGATGTAAGCAGGAGCCATTTTACAAAGAAGAAAAAAATTAAAAAGCCCAACACTGAACCCTTTAGAGTAAAAGAAAGCTCAGAAGAGCACATCAAGGCTTTGGGGTCACCCTTAAACAGTGCCTAGGACAAAACTGGCACAAGAGTCAGAGAGGGAAAAAAGAGGGTGAAATGGCTGCTGATCCCCTGAACAGGTCAGGGGCACCTCTGCTCCGAGGGTGGAGAGCCCCATCCCGGGGGAGGGAAGCCAGGACAGACGGAGAGCTTTGCTGAGTGGCCCATGGGGAACACGACAGCTCAAAAGGGGGATCATCGCCCCATTCCTCCAGCTTGTGCCAGAGGCTTCCAGTTCACCGCTGCCCTGCATGCCAGAGGCATATAGGACCAGGAAGTCCATCACCCATCCATCCCATGAGCCAGAGGCTTCCAGAGGCTTCCAGGGAATTACATCATCCTGTCAATCCTGAGCCCAACAGGCTTCCAAGGCATCTAGGACCAGGAATTCCATCACCCTGTCTGTCCCTTGGGCCAGAGGATGCCTCTTAGGACTGGGCCTTCAACAAACCCTTCTTTCCTGCACACCAGAGACAGCCAAAGAAAGCAGAACCATGGAGAAATGTGGTAACAAATCTCCTACAAAAAGACCTGACAGGGGCCGCTTCAGAGGAAAAAAAAAAAAAAAACTGACATCCCTGAAGATGATACTAGGGATACTGAAATTGCAGAATCCAATGATGAAAATGGCAAAAATGACAGTAACTTCTGGGCCCAGAAATACATTGAAATAAAGAAGGAATTAAAGGAAGAAATGAAGCATGAAATAAAACAGACAGCGCAAGAGCTACACCAAAACATGGCTAAGCTAAAAGCAAGCCTTGAAAAGCAAAAAGAGGAGACCAGAGAAGAAATAAACCAGAAGATAATAAAGGCAATACAAGAAATTAGAGAAGAACACAACAGAGATATAAAAAATTGAATGCAGATATTCAGGAAGTGAAAAACACACAGGAAATAATAAACAACCACATTAAATATCTTCAGAAGAGAATGTCATATCTAGAAAACAAAGTGACAGAGCTGCAACATAAAGGCCATGAAGAACACAAAGTAAATAAGAAAGAGAACGAATCATTATAATGGCTGATAGATGATTCAAGTAGAAACAACCTCAGAATTATGGGAGTACAGGAGAAGACTGAGGACAAAACAAAAGGCTTAAAGGATGTTTAATGAAATTACGGAAGAAAATTCCCCAAATTTAAGAAAAGAAATGAACGTGGAACTATTGCAGGCATATAGAACACCAAACAACTTTGATCAGAAGAGATCCTCATCATGACACATCATAATTAAAGTACTAGAAACCCAACACAAAGAGAAAATACTAAAAGCGGTAAGAGGAAAAACAGAAGGTGACCTACAAAGACAAGCCCATCAGGAAAACTTCAGACTTCTCAATCCAGACTCTAAAAGCCAGGAGATCATGGAGCAATGTCATCCAAGCACTAAAAGAACATAAATGCCAGCTAAGACTGCTATATCCAGCAAAATAATCTTTTAAATTAGAGGGAGAAATTAAAACTTTCCTTTATATAGAAAGCTTAAAGGAATTTGCAGCCACTAAGCCAGTATTGCATAGAATACTTAAAGGAAACTTAGAAAGTGAAAGGGAGACCAGCAACACCAATGACCCCAGAGAAAAAGCAACAACAGCTAGAGGAGAATGAGCTGAGAAAAAAAGTAAGGCTGTGCACAAAATTAGGGATGAACTGATA
Source organism: Ctenodactylus gundi (assembly GCA_004027205.1). Taxonomy (NCBI): domain Eukaryota; kingdom Metazoa; phylum Chordata; class Mammalia; order Rodentia; family Ctenodactylidae; genus Ctenodactylus; species Ctenodactylus gundi. The sequence continues at coordinate 154,417 of PVKB01001619.1, forward strand.
GATAAGAGGAAAAACCAAACAGGGCAAAATGTTAATTATTAGTGAAATATGAGTAATCAATGTATGAAAGTCAAAAAATCTGAAATAACTGAGCACAGTTACTTTTCTATTGTGTTAACTGTAGCATACTTATGTGATACAGATTTAAGTCCATTTAATGTAGTAAACTGATAAAGTCTTAAGCTTGTTGAATGAAGCAATTCATTTTTTTCATGTTGAATGTGAGTTTATCCTCTTTGAGAGGTGGAAACATAAGCAGCATCAAAACAGATTGGAGGAAAAGTAACATCTAAAGAGAAAATGTAATAAAAATAGATTGGTAATTAATTCATCCAATTGATATACTTTTAAAACAGTACCAGTTCTTCTACAAAATCTGTGAAATCTCCCTACAACATTATTATTAGTAATAGCATAGTAGTGTGCAAAACAGAATAATTTCTAACTAATGATGCAACGTGGGGATTTGACAAAAAAAATCTCTTAAAAATACAAATACACGAATATATGGATGGACAGATAAAATTATAAATCAAATCTAGTAGAATGTTAGTAATCAGTGAAATATGGGTAAATAAATTATGAAAGTTAAAAAATTCTGAAATAACTAAATTTGCCTTCATATCTGTTACTTTAAGTTTATTTATGTGGTATAGATTTAAGTTCATTTAAGTAGCAATGTGATATAGTTTTAACTTTGTTTTACTGTAGCAATCCACTTATTAAGTCACCGATGAAAATTTATCCTAAGAAAACTGATTGATGTAAAGATAACCCTGTGAATGTACAAATATGTACCTTCCAGTATTCAGCTAAGGCATCTGAATTTTAACTTTTTTTTCCTTCTTCTTTCCCAAATTTACTAGTCTTTTGAACTACATGCTTGTAGTTATTTTCTAATGTGAACTGGTGGGTAAGGCCAGGTTTAAGAATAGCAACAAAGATATACCAATATATAGAAAAAAAAAACTTTTAGTAAATATTCCAATAAAGGGATTGGTTGGATTCAGAGAAGAGGCATCAAGATTTAACTACTGCAACCCATTCGAGGAATAGGAAGCTGAGTTAGAGTAGTGACTTAAGTGAAATGATTTAGATGTGGAAGATTAATATGTTAAAAACTGTAAAGTTTCTCTGACTTGGAAAACCCAGAACACAGACATTCTATAGAACCACATGAAGTAACAGCTGGAGTTGGGGGAAGGGATAAGGAGGGGGTGGGAGGGCCAAAAACGAGAAGGGATTATAAATTTGATATGATACATATGTGCATGAAATACCCAAATTCATTGTAAACACTATGTATTACGTACGTATATTAATAAAAATAGAGGGAAAAAGAGAAGCCAAGTACTTACCATCAGGACTACGGGAAAGATGCCTTGAGGGATCTCCAAAGTCAGCAAGACTCCACCCTTCACCAGCTCAAGGGTGAAGAGGCAAAATACTATACTCTGAGAAGTGCACTCCAAGGAAAAAATGTCTTTCAGAGTTGAGCCTCCTGGAGTTCAACTATCTCTAAGAATTCAGAGTCCTCCGCAGTATTTGTCCAGAGAGGTCAAAGTATTTGCCCTGCATCTCAGAGGGGACTTTGGACTTGGACATTTTTTGTTTAATGGTACAAGAACTATTAAAACTTTGGCAACTCTTGGAGAAGGACTAACTGTCTTTTGCTTAAGGGAGTAGACTTAAGTCTTTCGGGGGCCAGGAGCAGAATGTCATGGTTTGGATCTGGAGTGTTCCCCCAAAAGCTTCATGTACCTATGGATACTGTGTACTGTTGGGAAGTGGGGCCTGGCTGGAAAGAGTGGATACTTGGGGCTTGACCTGGAGAGGCATGTGCTAGTTCCACTCTTTATCCCAGGCTAGTCTCAGTTTTGCCAGGCTGCTGTGAGGATCTCTGTCCCTAGAGGACCCCTCTGGCTCTGGCTCTAACTGCAGCCCCAACATTTGATGCTACCAGTTTCCAGCTACCACCCCTGAATGAACTGTGACTTCCTGAAACTGTAAGATCAAGAAAATTTTTCCTCCCTAAATGTGTAGATGTCGGGTCTTCAGTGACAAAAAAGTAACTAAGACACCCTGCTGACCAACTTTGTCCACTACTTCTGGTATCATTTTCTTACATAAATGGCATTCTCTTTACTTCAGCCACACAGATCTCCCCACCAGGGCTGCGTGCAGTCTCTTGCCTCTGGAACGCAACACAAGCTGTTCCCTTAGATTTCCACATAGACTCTCCCCTCACTGCCACAGTGAAAGTCTTACCTGCAAAGCTACACTGGAAAAAAAGAACTTCCATTGCATCTCCCTCCAAAATATAAATCTGTCAAGAACATCCTCTTCAGTATTTCTTGTCATCCCTCTCTTGTTTTAAGTTCTCTATGTCCTTAATTAACTCTACTAAGTCTTCTTCATAGACAAGCACATAAATTCTATGGAGCCAGGAACTTTATCTAATGTCCTAATGCCCAGCAGCTACAATAGTACTAGTTCTGTATTAATATTCAATAAGTATGTGAATTAGAATTAAGTCATAAATCACATATAAAGAAGTTTGGAATGCAGATGTTCAATAAATGGTTGCTCATTTTAGTCTGATGTACACAAGCTCAGGTATGATTATCTCAAAGTTGATATGTCAAATAAAATGAGTAAGACTGGCAGAGAATGATGCATATGAGGAGTTACTTCCTATAGATGACGTATTTTTAAGAAAAAAACTAAGTATGGGGAAGTTCATTTTAGCTTATTACATAGAACCCTCTGTCAAAATGAATTTGAGTGAGCAATTTTGCTTCTTTTTTTCTAAGACTGTAACTTTGCAGAATAAAGTCAGAGAGCACAGTGGGAAAGGACATGTTCAGTCAGCATGTTTGAGCTTCCGGGCTTGACTTCTATCACCAACACTCCCTCAAAAATACATTATAACTGTAAAGATTTGTTGCACTGTCATGAAAAATACAAAATAAATTTAACAAAAGTATGTTTTTATTTAAATTAAATTAGTAAATATAGTTTGGGTTAAACATAATAGAAGGAATAGTAGTATGTTAATAAAAGGTTAGCTGATGTCTCAGAACTAGTTTTAAAAAAAAAAAAGCTTCCCAAAGAGGAAGCCGAAGAGAAAAAAAAAAAAGAGAGATCTTTAGGCATACAAAGTATGTGTGTGTGTGTGTGTGTGTGTGTGTGTGTGTGTGTGTGTGTGTGTGTTATATGAGATGGTTCCTTGAGGCCACTGAAAACATTTATAGTATTTCATGGTATTTGGTGTTCTTGTACCCAATACATGCTTTTTAAGTGCAAAAATGATAAGCTAATTACAAAAAAAATATTCTCAGCTGTCTGCCTATAATGCCCATCCCAAACTAAAAAAAAAAAAAAAACTAAAAACTCAAATTGTGAACATCTCCTCTTCACGTCTCTCATTTAAGGAACAGGCAAGAGTGTTTAAGTATAAAAGCTGAATGTCACTCTGGAAGAAAAAAATCACACTTGAAAATTACCAGTTGACACCTTAGGTACTTCAGTAGTACTTACAATGTTATTTGAAACCTTTTTGAGATCTTTCAAGCCTTGGAGCACATGCAGGGCTGAAGCCCCAAGTCCTGACAGCTGGAAAGGAAGGGAAACACCCATGCAGTAGAGGATAAGATTCTGCTAGTCACAGGGTCAAACATTTAACAGGCAATCACAGATCACATGTTCATGAAAATCAGCTTTCCAAGAGTAAAAAATAAAAAAGACAAAATTATTAAAGAGAAATGATGCAGAGAGAAATAAGATGAAAATAAAATCATGAGTCAGGAAGGCATGAAAGTCAGTATTACTGCAACCTCCCAAATGCAGACCGCACACATATGTGCACACACATACACACACACACACACACACACACACACTTTGTACTCAAACATATAAATATATAAGCTTACATATGTAATAGTGTTCAATTCTAAAGTCTGCAGAGTGACTTTAAGATAGACTTTAGGTTTGTGTCAATCTTCACACTTTCAGGACTATCAAAATCACACCTAGATTATAAGAGCTATGCATCTACCCGTGTGAGAACAACAGTATCCGAAGACTCGATTGAACAGGATGGATTCTGAGCATATTCAGGCTAAGGTTTAAAAGAAAAAGAAAGTTATATTTTTGCCCAACTGGATGACTTAGAGTTTAATAATATTTTAACTTTGCCCATAGGTCACTAGGATGAATTAGTTTAGGATATCACCACAGCAAGCAGCTGTTTTGCTCACAATCTGTACAAGAAATGTGCTACTTGTCTATTAATACTCTTTGGGCAGGTGTACACATTCTAAGTGAGATTCATCTGCTAGCCCTTAACACTTTGAGGCAGAGTGGGGAAAGCCACAACAGCTGCTACCTTTAGCAAGCCCTTTAGCATGTTCAACCTCTCCTCCTCTTATCCAAAGTACTAAGTATTAATATTTCATGTTTACAACATATTTTCCTACGCAAGTCAAAATCGCAAAGGAAAAATGAGTAATTTCTGAAATGTCCATAGTATTCTGTGAAACCAACAAATAAACACAAAACAACAAATAATCATTTCTTTTCCCTAGGAGTATGTAGTTAAGGCCAAACCAGCTGAGAAGGTAAGCATTTATGAAAGAACTCAGAAATCTGCAAGAGACTCAGACAGCCATAAAGCTATGTGTACCAGCCACATTCATATACAGCTCACTGGAAAATGCACTTCTCAAGTGCACACATGATAGATACATGTATCCAGGCAATGAATATCAATGTAACTCCCACTATCTCTGTCTCAGTGCACTCCAGCCACTTAAAGTCTAATGTTATGACAGTTCTAATATACTGACCCAATTCTTCACGGTAGCAATCAGAATGGTACCCAGTGCACTGTCAGGTGCTCTGTTAAGTCATGCCCATGAAGTTAACTAGAGAAAAACTGAGCTCTGAAAAAGAAAGTAACTGACCCATTGAAGCCACCTATTCACCATCGTTCGCCACATATTCAACTCCTGGCACCAATGGAAGCAGATTTGCCACTAAGTATCTGCATTCCAGTCTTTCAAGATCAGATCTTTCAAAGAATTCAGCATCTCCTTTTACAAGAATGTCCATTTAACGAGGCAATATTCCAACTGGCATTTAATATACATTTTTAATGTTTATATGAAATAATAGAGCCTCTGCTTCATTTTCTGAAATGGATGTTAAATGCTGTACTAAGTATGGGGCTCAAACTCAAAGCATGGGTGAAAAGTCACTGATGTCTCTTTAAGTCTACCACTTTTTTTTCAGAAGGTCTTAAATAGCACAACAGTTGGAGTGCTTGCCTAGCAGGCACAAGGCTCTGGATTCAATTCCCCAGAACCATATAAGCTGGTTTTGACAGTACACACTTGTAATCCTGATACCCAGCACCCAGAAGGCTGAGGCAGGAGGACTGCCCTGAGTTTGAAGCAAGTCTGGGATGTATAATAAGATCAGTATCAGTCTGGACCACACAGCAGGACCCTGTCTCAAAAAAAAAAAAAAAAAAAAAGGAAAAGAAAAGAAAAAGCTTAAGAGTTAAGGCTTTCCATATTTGCTTCTATTGAAACTTAAACTTCTGCAGGTGCAAAAAGATCCTTCACTATATCCTTTGGATCTAGTACATTAAGGCGGCAAAACAGCTGTGCAGTTAGATGTTACTTTGCTCTGGCCCCGAAGGGTCACTACAGATCACTGTCTGTAATTATATTTCATTGATAAGGAAACTAAGACTCCAGAAGTAACTGGGAAACACAGACCTCAAGAGCTGAAGAGACTTCAGAACTAAGAATCAGATAAGTAATGCTATAACCATAAGCTCATACATAATGGGCATGTGATAACGAGCATTCGAATCACCCTCCTGTATCACTCTCTTTAGTACAGATCAAAACACTAACTTCTTAAAAAAATAACTTATGGTGAGAAATGAAGAGAAGGAGGGAAGAAGAGAGGGAGGGGAGGAAGCAGAACGGGAGGAAGGGCAGAAAGGCCCCCTTAGGGAAATTAAACAGGTAACGAGTCCCCAGCCCACAATGACTGCTACACTTGAGCTTCTAAATCCACGGGTAACTGTATATGCCATCTAACAGCTGAGTGCTAGCTGGTATTGTGACTCTGTTTACATTTCATTACATGCTAGTTTGTACCGTTCTGTGTACACTTCTCCTTTGGAGCAAGGCCCGTATTTTGGGAACGTCTGAATCCCACCACAGGGCTTTCCACATGGATGGCAGCAGTATCTGTTTGATGGTGATGTCATAGAAACAGCCACAACAAGCAGCAGACTTTCTGCCTGTTTTCAGTATCCATTTGTGGATAAAGCCTGAAAGAGACATCATCGTTGCCTCTAGCAGGCGGGCGTTTGGGTAATCGCAGTGATTGAGCCAAGTTACTGTTTGTGTAACATTCCATTCTGTCTGTTTCCCCTTACATTTTCATTTGTGCACAATACACACTTTCAGTCCAGCCCCAGCCTTGGATTAGCCACAAAACAGAGAAGCCGCAGTACGTGGAGCCTGTTTGGTTCACTTCAACTGATGATAAACACTGATGTGAAAGACACTGAACGTGAAACTATCAGATTGGGAACTCAAGACATTTTCCAGACCGTCTAGCAAGGAAAACAGACACATAAGCAACAGCTTCACTGCACGCAAGAAATGAAGCAGTATGTTGAAAGTATGTAAGCAGTGGCCTGCAGGATGAGGTAAGGCTTCACAGAGGAGCTGGCACCTGGACAGGGGTTGGAAAGAAGAATAGGCCCAGGACAATCAGACATGGGATCAAAGGGCATTACGGATTGTGCAAAACACTGGCAGCAACATCACAGATTGAAAACAGCCCAAAAAACACTTCTACCGTCACTGAAGGAAAGCTCTGTTTCTCAAGCTTCCCTACCCCCAAAACACAAAACTCAACAAACAAACACAAACCCAGGTCTCAAACAGGAAGGCCAGGAGAAAAAGTCCCACCAGCACTTGTTTGGTTAAACCTGCTTGTCTCCCTTTACTCTTTTGTTGTTTCTGTTTCCTGTCTTTCTTCCTTTCTTTCTTTTCTTTTAAAGAAAACAGAGTACTATGTTGGCTGAAAACCTGAGTGGAGGAAAAGAACTTCAACTCTGCCATGGAAAAAGACTATTGGAAAGCAGGCAAGACCCAAGATTTTTTTTTTTTTTTAACTTAACACTTCTTTACATTACATTCACTGCATGCCTGCTGTCTGTTAGGTCCTAGGATCCCAGGCCCAAGAGGCAAGTTTCATGCCCTCTTTTGAGCAAGCACTTGTTTGTGAGTCTAGTCAACTAAGGAAAGGGAAATTCACTATATGCCCTGTTCCTTTTACATATGTCAACCAAAACCTGCAACTCTAAGCAGAGTTAATTCCCAATCAGGGAAACCAGTGAAGACGAAACCCTCAGTAATAGCCATGATGTGACACACTGACTGAGTCCCTCCAGAGGGCTGTCACCTCTTTCAGGGAGCAGAGAACCTGCCAGCGGGGCCTCCTTGCCAGAAACTTGGAATAACGAATGGGGGGATCCGAGGAGGTAGAGAGGGGGTGAAGTTACCTGGGAACTCAGGTAGATTTTCAGGCACTCCTCACACACGGCCTTCTTGCAGCAAGGCAGGGGCTTGATGGGCTTGTCTTCCAGGCACACCCGGCACATCAGCACCATGAGGGGCGCGTATGGATCCCCTACCCCGCCCAGGCCAGAGTAGGGTGGAGCTCCTAACAGGCCAGGCACGGAGAAAGGCTCCGGGGCCAGGTAAAACTCCAGCTCGATGCTGCCGCCGTCGGGGCCGAGGGTGTCCGCTGGGAGGGACAGCAGGGCGCCGGGGACTGGGGCCGGGGAGCTGGCGGGGTCCGGCACCGGCGGGGCCCGAGGCGGGGACGCGGGCGGCGGGGGCCGCTCGGCGGCGGGGGCCCCGGGTAGGTCGCTCTCCACGCAGTACACGGAGCAGAAGACTTTCCGGGCGAGGGGCGGGCGCCGCGGGCCCAGCACGTCCCGGAGCGGCCCGTCGGGGGGCGCGGCGCGCGTCCCGGGCTCCGCGCGCAGCGCGGGGGGCGCCGCCCGCCGCTCCTCCGCGTCCTCCTCCCGGCCCAGGTACGGTTCCGGAGTCTGGGGGCCGAGGGCCCCGCCGGGCTGGGCTTCCGCGGGGCGCCCCGGGGCGGGGCCGCCGCTCGCCGCCGGCTCCGCGCAGCCCGCGTCGCTTCCGCAGCGGCGGCCGCGGGGCTCGGCGGAGGCGGCGCGCGGCCCTGGCGCCCCGGCGCTGTCCGCCCGCGGCCCTGGGGCGTCGGGGGGGCCCGCGGAGCCCGCGCCCGGGGCCCGCGCCGCCCGCGGCCCGTCGCCGCCGCTCACCGTGCCGCGCTCCTCGCCCATCGCCTCCCGCGGCCCGCGCCGCCGCTGCCCATCCAGCCGCCGGGACCCCGGCCGGGCGGGCAGCGGCTCGGCCGGCGCGCGGCGCCGCTTCTGCTTCCGGGTCCCTCCGCCGGGACCGGGACGCCCCGAGCTGCGTGCGGGCAGCCGGTGCTGCGGGGCCGCGGGCGCGGCCGGGCGCTGCCGCCTCGGGGACGCCGAGGGCCGCTGGCGGGCGCGGGGTCGCGCGCCCCGCATGCAGGTCGGGGCGGCGCGCGGAGGCCGGCGGGCGCCGTCAGCGCCGCGCCATGGCCGGCCGGGCGGCGGTCAGCGGCCCGGGCCTGGGCTCCGCCGGGCGGAGCGTGGACGCGCCGCGGTGCCCGGGGAAGAGGCCGGCGCGGCGGCCACCTCCCCGCCGGGCGCCCCACCTCGCGCCCCTCCTCCCGCCCCCACGCCCCCGGGGCGCACACCTCCCCACACGTGCACACGCGCGCTCCGGCCCGCGCACACACTCGCACGCACTCCCGAGTGGGTGTGATCTGCGCGCGGAGATGCGCTCTGGCGCTCGGGTTCACGCTCGGCCTCAACCAAACCTTCAGCCCCGCAGCCGCCCTTTGGGTATGGGTTAAGTTGAACTTGAACAGAAGTGGCTAGGGCGCGGGGCTGGACCTGGAAAATACTGGTTTCTTCGAATACTCAGTTTAAAGAAATATCGCTAGAGATTTTACAGAATGCAGTGTATAGTGCTCGGTTTTCTCTTGGAAACCTACAAATGATGCGAAAAGCGCTCTCCGTCTATTCCTACGACTGGAATCCCTACCAAGGCTGATAATTAAGTAATCTGAGATGTCTTCTGTTTTTCTCCCGTAGTGTCCTCTGAGGAAATTGGCTTTTGGGACTCATGTGTATTTATGTATATTTTAAAACTCACTTAAGTGAGTAGTGTCCTGGCCTAGCTAATAAACAGGATCACATAGAGTTTCACTGCTGTATCCATGTTCATCCCCCAAACTCTTTCCAAGACAGTTATATTTGAATTCGAATTTAATTATGTGTTGATCTAGCTTAGTGTTACAGGAAGTGTTAGTCACCAGGGCCCTGGTAATTTTTAGTTCCTTAAAGCCAATGAGAACGTTTTTGAGAAACCAAACCTTTTCTCTTTTTCTTCCTTTCTTTTTTTTTAATGTTGAGAGGGAATTCAATATATATAGTCAGTTTCCTCCTGCACATTTCCAACTTAATGCTGCATGTTTGGGTTCTGAAAGTATGCCTCTCTTACCTTTTCTAGACTTCCTCTTTTTCTTCTTTAATGATGATACTGTTTTAATCAGTAATATCAGTGAACACATTGAAGTCTTTAATGCCAATTCTCCATCTTGTAATAGGCATTAAGGATAAATCTTTCATAAGTGTAAAATAGCTTCATCTAATAAACAGAGAAATTGGTGAATGCAGAGGGATATCCTTTGCGTGCATATATATCAACGACCGACTAAAAGGAGTGTCTTTGTTACAGTTCACTTAAACATTTCTTGAACGTTTGTGTCAAGTTTTGGAAAATTAAGTTTACCAATTTTTTTCAATACAGAAAATAATTTTATTTCCAGATTTTTCTCTTACTAATTTTGTGGCATCTAGAAAATACCCTGAATTCTTCAGAAAAGGTGTTACTGATATATGGAAGCCCAGTATTCAGTATTTAGTATTCTGCATATATTTAGATCTCAAGAAAATATTTTTTAAAAAAATAAATAATGATATAACGCTATTTTGTAGTGACTTAAGCGTTATATAGAGAGACAGCTTGCCAGCTGTAATAAGCTGCCCAGATGAACTATAGCAGTCTCTTAAGATACTTTGAGATGCCTTAAATTCTCTAAAGAATTGTGATGTTACCTCCCAGGTTCTGTGCAAACTGCTGCTGTGGAAGTCGCTTGGACCTAATTACTGCTGGAAACTTCTTTTTGCTTTCTCTCTCTCTCTCTCTCTCTCTCACTCACTCTCACTATTGGAAATTGAACCCAGAGCTTTTGCACTGAGCTATAACCTCAGCCCAATTTTTATTTTTATTTTGAGATGAGATCTGGATAAATTGCCTGAGGCTGAGCTTGAAGGTCCTGGGAGGTAGCCTCTCAACCCTTGGGATGGCCTGAGTATTGTGGGTTTTGTTTACCCGGAGTCCTTAAGCCATACTACCACCAGTGTGATTTATGGTAGAGGCTTTGAGTCATGTGGTACCTGTGGTGTGAGCTTGATCTTTCGAGGGGTTAAAGACTAAGGTCAACTATGTAAGTGGTCAGACACATCTCCATTACTGAGCTCCAATAGGACACTAAGGCTTAGGTAAGCGCCCTGGTTGGCAGTACTCCATGCATACTGTCACACATCAGTTCAAAGGGAAATAAGCAATGTCCACACATCTACTGGCAGAGGACAACTGGTTCTCTGTGCCTGGTCTTTACGGGACCCTTTCTGCCCTCAGGGTCCTATACTATGGTTTTCATCTGTGTATTTTTGCTGTAGTAAATCATAACTGTGAATATGCCTTTTTGCTGAGGTCCATGAGACCTTCTAAACAATGATTGAACCTGAAGATGATTTTGGGAACCTCTTGAATCACACGCAACAAAAATGAAAGTCCAATATCTTTTATGGGTTTCCATTTGTCTTGTTATCCCAAGCAGAAAGATGTACTGAGAAGATCTGACATCCATTCTTTCAAGAGCAAGACAGGTCTAATACAAAAAAGAGAAAGAGAGGATATGTTTTACCTTGTTTTTGTCACAAAAGAAAGTTTATTTTCTTGAACACCAGAATTAAGCAATTGGCCATTTTGATTTACAGGCTACTTAAGTTTAATTTGGACATTTTGCCTGACAAACTCCAGCAAGAGGATTAAGTGTTTCTGAAGGTTTTTAAAGCCAGCAGCTTAATCCACTCAGTTGTATTTATTTTAAAATTATGACAAATAATTTTATCTATTTATCTCTTAACACTCTGCTACCAAGTTGGAGTGGGAAAACCCAGCTGCTTTGGGGGGATGTTAAATACCACAAGCTGTTTCTCAAACACTGTGGAATCAATACAGCTCAAAATATTTTCTCAAGTACTTAAAAAAATTCTCAAATGCAAGTATTTTAAAAAATCTTTTTATTCACACATTTCTCACTCATTTACATTTCATTTTTTCTTATAATTATGTGACTTTGGATCTGCATCTCTGAGTTTTATAAGAAGAATGTGGGTTCCATATTTGTATGGGAAAAATACTAGACTGAGCAAATGGCCATCTGTATCCTAGACCTGTCTTGTCATTCACAGTCCGCTTGTCTGTACTTTACAGGGAGTCCTGTGTTTTCTTCTGTGTAATAAGATAGCTAAAAGATTCTAGGGTTCATTTTAATACTAATATTATCCTTTTCTATTTAAGCAATGTGTATTCACCTCTGTTCAGTTCACGTGGATTTGGTACCCATGGGGCTTACGTACATTACTGAGTATAATTCAATCCAACTCCTGAGGCAGCTTGTAATTAAATAAAGAAGACAGGTCCCTAACTGTAATATTGGATTTTGCAGATGTGATCATAGAACTGTAAACAACACTGTGGGAGGAGAACTCCAATTGTGACTTCTACTTACATGGATCATAGAGCACTTCATGGAAGGCCTAGAAAATGAAGTTAGATTTTCACATTGAAGACGGTGTTAAAGATGGTAAGTGTTTGGAAGGGAACTGTACCAGCTGGGTCTGTTGGTGCAGGCCTGTCGTCCCAGGACTCTGGGAGTGGAGGCAGGAGGACTTCAGGTTGGAGCTCAGCCTTCGCAGCAGAAAGACAAATTGATGCCAACGTGCTTAAGGATGATGTATGGAATAGTTTATTTTGCCCTTCTAGATCCTATTTCTTCTCTGGGCTCCTCTCTGTGTTCCTAAGGCTGACCTAAGGGGCACACATCAAGGCCTCCAGTTACATTATGTGTTCCAATCCAGCTCAGCCAAGAGAAGGCACTGCCAGGTGATCGGAGAGTTGAGGGTATTTACATTCCCAGCTCTTAATCTGCCAGGTTCATGCAGATTGTCTGTGTACCCAGTTGAAGGCCATAGGTGTTACCACCTTTGGGTCCTGAAAGTGTCTCCCTTTGAGACAGAAGGAGGCATATTACTACATTCTTACTCCACATTACTACCACTTTTCTTATTCCGTCTTATACTTTTTATTGTTTAATAATAAACAATAAGTACTGTCATAGACTAGAAGCCTTGATATGGTAGACATTAGTTGTTTCATAGTTTGGGGGGGGGGGGTTGGGTACAAGTCTTAAAGATATATGCTAACATGGTCCCTTTGAAAACTGTAAGAAAAATACTTCATTGCTGCTTCTGTATTTGGTGTTTGCTAATAATGCCTAGCTAGCATCCTCTGTATCAATCTAACCTAATCTCCTTGGGTATCTATCCCTGGGCCTCTTTTCTTCTTCGGGATACCAGTAATATTGGATCAAAAGCCCACCTTTTTCTGGAATAGAATTAATACCATGTGTAGCGATCTTATTCCCAAGCAAGAACTCATTCTGAAGTCCTGGGGCATAGAATTTTTAGACTGATACAATTAAACCCAAGTCAAGAGATATCTGCTCTTTATATTTTCTGATCTGGGGTATTGCACCAAAACTCCACTCAACCTTTGTAATTGGCACCACTTATAAGCTCTTCTAAATACACTGTTTTTTTTTTTTTTTGGGGGGGTACCATCAGGTTTTTCTTTCAGAGATTCTGACTATGTAGAGTTGATTGCCTCAAAAATGATTTCACCAAGTGTCTTGTTTTAGATAGGGGGATATTTTTGACAAGGGAAACCAAACTCATTCTGAGTTTTAAAAAAATATACGATGTTTTAGCAAAGTAAAATTATGCATCAAAGAGCCCCAGGAGGCATGACATGAGGTAACAGCCTATTGTTGTGTTGTTATGAGAAACATGGTGGCAGTGAAAAGTGAACCGGTGGCTCCTTGTGTTCCAGAGAACCCCAAGTTTTCCTTTGGGTCTTTCATATGGTGAATCCTTCCCTAGGCACCCCTTTCACTCTCCTGCTCAATCATTCCACAGACCTTCACTAGCCCCTCGTTCTTCAAATACCCCAGTCATACTCTTCCCTCAGCCTTGCCTTGGGCCCCCTCTACCTGGCATAATTTTGGCTCTCGTTCCCTGTCTATGAATTGACACTTCCCATCACCACCAAAACAACTTTTTTTTTAGATCTCCATTCAAAGTATCCCTTAACAGAGCAGCCTTCCTCAATCAACCTGGATAAAGTACTACTGCCAGCAAAACACTCCATCACCAGCCACTTCTCTCCCCTTACTATTCCCTATATATTCCGTATAGTACTCACCCAAATGACTTGGCATGTGTTTATCTCTTTGTTAGTTGTCTTCCCCCCTTAGATTTTAAGTGTCATGAGAACAAGATCTTGTTCTTGTTTTTTCCATTCATTCCACAACTGATAGAAATATACCTGACCCATAGTTGGTGCTTTATAAACATAAACTGGGAGTCATCATTAGAGACAAAATTTATGAAGTATGGTGTTAGATGTGGTCATGACAGAGGTAATTAAATGTCACAGAATTCCTTCATTCATTAAATATTAAAGATTGTATTATTAAGGAATTCTTTCATTACAGAAAGAAGGAATTAAATATATTTAAAATTTTTAGTTTTAAGGATAAAAAGTTACTCTTTTTCCCAATAGATAATCCTGATTTCATAAAAGTAACTTTTATGCCTTTACAAAACTAGTTTGCTACCCCAATTTGGTCAGCTTTGAATTGTACACTTTGAAAAGTGCTTTCTTTTCCCCAACGTTAATCAGAGAAATCAGTCATCCCAATGAGAAATGCTAGTAGGTTGTGTGACTCATAAATATATTTTTAAGATTGTGCTTCTGATTCATATGTTGTGATTCTATTCTCATATTCTATTGATACTCTTCTGACTGGGGATTGTGGGTGGGAGCTGTAGGGCTTTTCCTTTCCCTCAACTTCGTGTAACCATCCTGTGATGACTACCTACTCAGTTGAGTCAGTGCTTCTCTCTTCATCAACTAGTTGAGCTAGAGAATGAGTCATTGTGTTTAACATGATTATCTAGGTTGTTCTGTGATGCTTGACATTTGTTATTTACATATTTGCTTCCAAGTTTAGGCATGGCTAAGAGATGTTGTGAAATTGCAACTTCGTGGTGTCACCACTGTTGACCCCACAGACTCCTAACTAGTCCCCTCTCAAAATGGCATCTGTATGCAAATTCCCTTCAGCATCTGGAGGGTGATCTACTAGTCTTTAATCACTGTTGTGGATAAAAAGATGCCATACCTCTGAATTCCTTGCTTTAGAGAATATACTATGTGATTATTTGAAGACTAATTATTTTGAGCTTATAAGAAAAATAAATCAAACTAGAATAATTTTTAACTTTATCAGTAATAAGTGTCAATGAACTGGAATTAAATAAAACCCAATTCGTAGGTAAACAGTCTTCTTTGTTTTTCCTAGTAAATACCATGATTCATGAAACATTTTTAAATTTAGACGTAATTATTTTTAGTCTATTACAAGGAAGAGGGAAGATTCAAGAGTATGATCATTCACTTTTAAATTTACTATAGTCATTTCAAAGACTGCCTAATTTTGAGAAAAATTTTCAATTGCTGAAAAGTTGTACATTAACATCAAACTAAAATGAGACCAAACTATGGCTTTTTCTTACTAGAGATAACAAAGATGGTTGATTTTAGCTTTTTTTCCCTCTAATCACAATATCACAAGTTTTATTTTTATGAAGGTTGGGTTTTGAAAAATTTTATAAAACAATATGTTTGTTTTTGTTTTCGTTTTCTCTACCTTGCCTTTCTCATAGTAGATATGCTGAGATTTCACACTGTTATTCAAAAAGTAATGTCTCGCACTGTATTAACCATTCAAGACCCACAATTTTTCTATCAGGACCCCCCCCCCCACCCACCCAATGTAACTGCATTCGGTTCCTTTAGGATTTAGTGCTTCCCTCCAAATCCCAAAGAATACTTATTTCCATTAATAATAATAGCATACATGGTGTTATGCTGTTTTTTAAAAAACACTATTAAATAAGAATGTCTATACACAGAAGCTGAAAAATTAAGAGTCCACTACCTGTTTTTGTGCAAACCCTTAAACTAAGAGGGCCTTTTTTTCTAATATTTTAAGACTTACTAAAAACACACAAACTAATGAATAAAGAACATACAACAAAATCTTGCCCACAAATCCAAAATATTTACTGTCGGTCACTTAGGTAAATTTTCCCAACTCCTGAATTGATATTATTATCCTCCTGACTAAGGTAAGCAAAGAGCAATAAAGCTACGTGTGGTGAAGAGTTAGAAGTCTTTGAATTCAAATCTCTTTTAAAAGAACAGACGTGAAATAAAAGATACTTCCCCCTAGAAAAAAAAAAAAGTACTAGTTTGTCTTTCTGAATTGTAAGAAGATAAGCAATTAATAAGAATGAGTGGTAAGAAAAAAGATAATGGATGAGTATTAAGCATCTCTTTTATACTGAGCGCTCTAGGATGGGCTTTTGTTTGCAGATGGTAAGAACTTTGTATTTCTCAGTATGTACAAATATTGCCCAATGACCACAAACCTAAATGTGTTACTAAGGAAATTCCTGTGATGCTTAATAGTTCATAGAATTATTTGAGCCTTGCTACACACTGACTAGAAAGACAGAATTACTAATTACTAATATGTAGTGATATATTCCAAGATAAAATATCCATGATACATACTTCAAATCACCCATGTTGGACACATAATATTAGATAAACTCGCAAATTCTGAAATGTGCTAGTGGTAAAATCACATAATCATTTCATGTTCAGTAGAGCAACCAGAAAGGGAAGCAGAAATTCCATGAGAATACACTTAGAAGGGCAAGCCACAATTCTATGTATAAGTATACAGTCTCTAGCCAAACCTAAAACATTTGTACATAGAGCAGCCTGCCAAATGGTGAAATAATTAAAGTAGATGCAAGCTGCTATAAAAATCACTTATAGTTTGAACCTAGCTAATTGTCTTACTTGTTGAAGCAAAATAAAAAAAAACAATTTGGAGAAACAGCACATGGGGTTAGAGTTTCTATCACATATTATTTCTAACATCCAGGATTCAATGCAAAATTCAAAATGAAAATGTAACCCAATTGGAGCAGACAAAATAATTGAGGGAGAGCATCCACAAGATCATGCTGATCATGATCATGTTGAAATTGGCAGATAAGGACCCGGAAGTATTATAATCAGTGAGGATTATTCTCATATTGATTTTTTTAATTCAGCAAAGGTGCAGATACTATAAAAAGAATCAGTGACTCAAGACCATTGTGATTAGTGAAATGAATCAGACTAAGAAGACTAAGTATGGCTTGGTTAATATGAGAAATCCAGAATATAAGCAAATAATGAAGTCAAATAAGTGAGATATTGGGAGTCAGAAGAGAGGAGCTAGGGAGAGGGAAAGCAAGAAAGGAGGTGGAGAAGGGAATGTGAAGTTGTATTATATATGTGCACAACATTTTAATATAAACATTATGTAACTATAGTATTAGAAAGAGAGGTGAAAACTTATGAGATAAAGCAATCCCTAAGTACCTGAGTTTGACTCCCCAGCACCATATAAACCAGGTGTGGTGATGCATGCCAGTAATCCCAGCATGCCAGGAGGCTGAGACAAGGATTTTCATTAGTCCAAGGCCAGCCTGGGCTCCATAGTGAGTTCAGGATGAGGCTGGGCTACAGAGTGAGACCCTGTCTTAAACAAAAAATTAACGAAGATGTTACGATTTTTGCTAACTTAGTAATCAAAGATTTCAACAAAACTCAGTGAAAACCAAATATGAGGTAATACTTTTTTGAAGCAAAGAATAATATGACAAGTAACATATATGAAAGTCCTGTTTCAAATGATTACTGACATCTTACCTGAAATTATAGAGGTCAAAACATACAGGAACATTATTTTTGAAGTGTTAAAATAACAGCAGCAAAATCTGTCAATTTAGCATCATGTAGCCAATGGAAATATCCTCCGTAATAAAGATAAAGATATTTTGGGTAAAAGAAAAGATATTATCAACAAAAAATCCATTCATTTGTATTATAAGTAAAAGCAAGAACAAAAAAGAACATATGATCATTTCAATAGATGTAGGAAAACCTTTTGACAAAAATCCCACATCTATGCACAATAAAAACTCTGAGGAAAACAGGTATAGAAGAACTTTGCCTCAAACTGATAGAAGTCTTTTATGCAAACCTACTTCCAACATTATACTAAATAAGGAAAGATTGAAAGCATTTCTTCTTAAATCAGGAACACAAAAAGGCTGTCTATTCTCACTGTACCTATCAATATAACATTTGAATCTCTAGCCAGACGAATCAGGCAAAAGAATAAAATAACAGGGAAGTGCATTGGAAAGGAAGAAGTTAAACTATCCATATTTGCAAATGACATGATTTTCTTCATAGAAGACTGGAAAAACTCCACCAAGATGGAGTCTGACGGCTGCTCAGCTGCAAAATAAAACTCTGTCCAGGACTGCAGAAATGTCTTCAGGCTCAAGAAAAACAATATCAGAAAAACTACCATAATGAAAAAGTTTAGAGGATCAAATATATGAAATATTAGATACACTTAAAATATATTTTATTAATTTTTAAAACTCTAAAATATTTGTTAAAAATCATAACATTTTCTGAAAAACATGTGTATTATGATTTTTTTTCATTTTAAAATTCCCTATTTTACAAAACAAGAATATCCACCTTCACCGTCTCTGTTCAACAGTATGTTAGAGGATCTAGCTAGTCTAAGAAGTTTGGAAAGGCTTGAAGATGCTAGCTAGAGAAGCCTTAGAATGCTGTGAGCCCAGCTTCATGAGAGAGTACAGTTATAGTTTAGAAGACCAAAAAACTGAGAAAAGTACAATTGGAAAGGCTGGGCTCAAGAAATTTCAGGTGGAAAGGACTTTACAGGCAATTGGTTGAAAATCCATGCATGTTTTTTTTTTTTTTCTGGCAAAATGTTTATTGTCATTTTATCTCTGTTCTAAGACTTTACTTGAAACTGATTTTAATGGTGATGAACTACTTAATCTGGTAGAAGAAATTTCAAGATAATCCAATGTTCAGGCTGTCACATGGTATTTGTGGGTTTTGCCACCTCTACAGTGAAAAGAAAAAAAAAACAGAGGGGGAAAAGATGTAAAAGCTTGCAATTTTTCAAGACTGAAAAGGCTTCAAAGGTGAAGCACAAGAGAGCATGATTAACAAAGAGATTAGCATTAAAAAGAAGCCAAGTACTAGGGATCAGGGCTATGAAAAAGAGGCCTTGAGGGTATCTTAAGAATCTCAACCTTTAGCATTAAAAACAAAAGACCTTACTTTGAAAAAGACACCACACTGCCCACCCCAGCCCCCACCCCAGGGCATCCTGAAGGCCAACTTAAGGAAAGTGAATACCTAGGAAATTCAGCCATCTAAGAACTCAGAGGCCTCAGCAGCAATTTATTCAAGGGGGTTGACTACTGTTCAAGCCAGTGGCACACCTTGGCTTCATCCAGGTGACACTGGCTTCACAGGCACTGAGAATACATGAATTATGGGGTCATGTAAGCTTCAACTCAGATTTCTGAAGAAGACCTTGAAGGCCAGGCAGTGTGCCCCTGGGGAGGGCAATCTCTTCTGAGTGAGAAGATTAAGGTACAGTGGAGAACGCAGTGATTTGGAGATGCCAGGGACATGGATCATCTGTTAATGAAGGCTACAGGCTGTGAGAAGAGCCAGCCCAAAGAAGAAAGTATGAGAGTTGGAGCTACAGGCAATGCTATGGGGGAAAGGCCACCCTAGCCCTTTAGGACTCACATCTTGCCACAGTATACCCCAATTGCTGGACACAGAGCTACACAATTTAATGGAGTTATAGGATTTAACCTTTTTCTTGATGGATTTAGAACTTATTTTGATCTGATTGCCTTTTATCTTTCTATTCCTCTCTTTTGGAATAGAAATGTTTCCCCTGTGCCAGAGACTTTAGACTTGTATGGTTTAGCAGTTCTAGAACTGTTAAGATTTTGGCAACTCTTGGAGAAGGGCTAAATACATTTTGCATAAGAAGGAGGACAAGAGTCTTTTGAGAGCAAGAGATTGAATGCTATGGTTTGGATCTAGAATGTCCCCCAAAACCTCATGTATTTGGATGTTATGGAACCATGTGTTATTAAGAAGTGGGACCTGGTGGGAAGGGTCCAAACACGAGGCCTGAGCCAGAAGGAAAAGAATATAAGAAGTTGACCTGAAAGAGGCAGATTACTAGAACAGGATGTGGAAGGGTGTATACTAGCTCCTCCCATCCTGGCTCACTTGGCTTCCTGACTGTCATGGCATGCCATAAACAGTTCCCCACCTGCTGGGCCTCCACCATGTGCTTCCACTATTGTAACCTGCCCATAAGTAGACTGAGACCCTTGAAACTGAGATAAAATAAGTCTTTCCTTCCTTAAATTGTGTATGTTGAGTATTCTCTCATAGCAGTGCATAATTAACTAAGACATAGCATGTGTTTATGTTATGGAATACAGTGTAACCAATTCATTGTTATGAAAAAAACAAAACCAGCATTTACATTTTATTTTTTATTTGAGCAAACACCCACATGTAATTCTTTGTTTACTTTCTTTTTTTTTTCTCGCTCTGTGGTCCAGGCTGGTCCTGAACTCATTTCAGAGCCCAGGCTGGCCTTGGCTCAGGGCAATCCTCCTGTCTCAGCCTCCCAAGTGCTGGGATTACAGGCGTGCGCCACCACGCCCAGCTTATGTGGTGCTGGGGAATTGAACTCGGGTACTTAGCGCTTGGCTTACATTTGCTCAAGTGCTTTAACCGCTGATCCATTCCTTCAGCTTTGTTTACTTTCTTAACTTCATGTTATTATCTTTTCTTTTTTTCTCCTATGCTTCATATATTTGTGCTTTCTGTTCCCCCCAAATGCCAGTCACTTCTCCCTTAGGGAACCTGCTCCCACTGTTTCCTCTTCTTAGAAAGTACTCTCTCCTCACTCATCTGTGTATGACTATTCTCCACATTTAGTTCTAAGCTCAAGTATTGCTTTCTCTGACATTCATTCTGAATGATGGCAACCAGAATTAGTTTGTTTATAGTATTTACTGCTAGATGACATTATCTTTTTTATTTATTTTACTTGCTTCTTTGCTGACCTTCCCATTTGGAGGCAAACTTCTTCAGAAATAGGACCTCATGTGTATTTTCTTTACTGCTATGAAACCAGCTATAGTACACAATGTTCCCTGACTCAAAAATATTTGTTCAATGAATGACTAAAGATGGGAGGCAATCCTCTTCTCTCACCACTTGATGATCCTTGCATTGATTTTTAGAGCCCTGGGAACATTTTCAGGCTGCAATCTTACTTATAATTTATTATAAGATAATGCTTTCTATTAATTTTCTGCTTCTCTGATAGTTCATTCATGGTGACCAGCAGCTAATTGTAAGTACTTTGAGGTCATGGCTCCTTTCTTATTCTTTCTCTGTAATGTCACATTATTTTCTTGGGGTAGTGAATGTGTATGGATTGTTTAATTGTAGTTCATACGATGAGAGGGGACCTCTAGACTCCAGGAAATGTGGAATTGCTCTGCAACTAGAAACAGGGCATTCAAACTGAGATACATTAACACAAGATGTAAGCAATGGTACAGAACCGTCACTGACAGTTGAATTGGAAGGGAAAAAAATTAAAATCCTGACCAGAGATTCTTAGGAAAACAGGAAAAGAAAAAAGAAAATGGTGGATGACCAAAAGTGAGATTGGAAAAGTAGGATCCAAAGCCAGACCAGATTTTAAAGGGGTAAACACATTGGATTTGAGTATGATGAAACATTTTTACCAAAACCATGGGATCAAACATGATTGCAAAGTATTCTGGAAGAGAATGTGTGACATTAAAAATTCCTTCTTCTTTAGCAAGCAAGATTTTAAATAAATTATTGTGATTTAAGGGACTAAATTGTCTGGCCAGCTTTTCCAGAAAGAACATCCACACATATATATTTCTGTTGCCTTAAATTGGCTTGTTTCAAATGGAATTGTATCTGGCTATTCTCTATTATCTGCACATTATTCATTTCTTTTCTTGATAACCTCATATTTTTCATTATCTTTCCTTTTACTAGAGTTCTGTCTCTGCACCATTTCAGAAATCATTTTAAAATGCCACCTAGTATTTCAGAGATATATTTATTAGTGTTCTTAGAGAGGAAAATTAATAGAAGTTATATACAAATAAAGGAGAATTATTTGGAGGGCTTACAAGACCCAGGAGAGAGTTCACAATGACCAAATACACATGCAAGAGCTGGAGGGTCCAATGGCTGCTCAGACTTGAGCCAGAAGAACAATAGTCTGAGACTCCAGGACAACTGGCGCAAATCTTCCATGGATTGTCATCCAGAAGGCAACAGTAAAGACCGGAGACTGAAGTGAATATGTGATGGCGGTTGGCAATGTGAGGAGAGAAGCGAGTTGATGTCTACAGACTGTGGCAAGGGCTAGGGTTCTACAGGAAAAGCTGTAACACCTTTCTAATTCCTTCATTTTTATGTAGTTTAAGCTGCCAATTGGGCCACCACCCAGAGTGGGTGTCCATAGTCTTGGAGGTGAACAGGAGCAGATAATAGTCTCATCCTATCTTGAGAAAAGAAGAATGATTTGTCTAGTGAAAAGCTAAATTGGGTATCTTGGAATGACCTATTGAGGGCAAATGGAAGAAGATCAAGTCTCTCTGGAACATTAGGCTCTTGGAATTAGACTGAAAATTCAAATAGGACTATACTTCTTTTAAAGAAATCAGTCAATTCAACTAAGTTGGCATTTGGTGGAAAGAGCATTATTTTATCATAAAAGCAGCCATGAACATTTGGTTGCATAATTTGTGCAAATTATTTTTCTTTCGTGATTTCATTTCTCATGTTCAAATGATAAGGTATAGAACTATACCTCCAAGATCTCACTGAGATCTAATATTTTATAATTTTTTATAAAGAAAGTTTGAATATAGGAAATTAAATAACAAAATAAATGGAAAACATCAATCTGCTAACTTCTCTTGAGACATTTAGTCACTGAAAAATCTTTCAGGATTCCCCCATTCCAGATTCTTTATTTCCTAATTTCTTATTTTTATGGAAAAGTTTTATATTTTTCTTTTTACCTGCAAAACAAACAAAAGAACACATTTAGTAGCATCTTCCAAAACTGAAAGCAAAGAAAAAGGTCAAATAAATACTCTTCAGCCCAGTTTATCTAAATTACTTCTCTTAAAGACCAAAACTTCACAGTCAAAGCGAAAAGGAAACTTGAAGCAAGCAATAGGAAATATTTCCCTGGTTTGGGCTCATAAATCAAGACCGATTATTCTTTTTAATTTACCAATCTACTTCTTCCTTTCCCAAGTAGTTTGCAATTCTTTGAGTACTAGAGGAATACTTAATATTTTAGCACATGTTTATTTACTAATTTCAGTTGTCATTTAAATTGGCTAGTTATAGTCTTTGGTCTATTTTCTACTTGCTGATAAATGTACATTAATAGTTCTCACTCATTGTATGCTACAGACATTAATTTGCCTCTTCGATGAACAATATTAGCCAATCAGTTGTATGCTATTCAGCATGTTTTCTTCATAGGCACACATGATTTCATTGATGAGACAATTTATGTGCACGCCTACAGGTCAGTAGCTACCGGGTTACTTTTGAACGCCTCATACACACTTTCTAATAAGCTACATTTTTCAAAAGTCTCACATTAGTTGCTCAACTGTTAGATTTGCCATAGTACTTTCACTGCACATTCAGTTAAGTTGGCCTGTACTACCACATACTTCATAGTCATCTCCCAAGAAATCATGCACACAATGTGCTATATTTGTAAACTTTTCTAACATGCAGGATGTTATCTTTCTAAAATTCTGTATTAAATGCTTCAGAATTTTACCAGGGAACTGAGAAGAGTAAAAGATAGAAACTACTGGTATCAGTGAGAGCTTGCTTAGGCAAAGCAAGTGGGTTGTATTGATTTTATGCCACTGAGAAAATGTGCAGAAAAAGAGAAAATAGTTTTACAATGAGAGCTATAGCATCAAAATGAAATGATTTCATCCAATTTTATGACCTTTGGCAAAACTCTTAAAGATAACACAATACTCTAATTCATTGCAAGTGGCAATCATGTGGGAATAATTATATGCTAGAAACTTTATTTCATAAAGAGGGATGTATTTGGGCAATCTTTTTAATGTTATATTTAAGTTAGGGATTAGATATTTGTGTAGTATTAGATGACAGCAGGAAGTCCAAAATTATAACCAAGAAGCAAACGAATTCTAGCTGAAATTATCAAATCAATCAGCGGTTCACTCTAATATGCAAGTGAATTTTGGAATAAATTGAGACTAACTTACTAACTTACTATATTATCCCAATTAGATCAGCGGTAATTCTTAGCTGATCTGCGACTTGTAGCAAGTCAGCAAAGGCAAGAGTTTTCCCAGGAGAAAAACCTTAACAATCTTTCTCCTTCCTCCCTTTTTAGATAGTTCAAGCTGCCAGTTGGGCCTCCCACATACGGGATGGGTGCTCTTCCCTCATTCACTGGCCCACAAATCACTCACACGCACCTAAGCTCTACACTAGGTATGGTCCCTAATCCCAAAAACTTGACGTAATTCATTTAAGAGTCACACAAGGGTGGGTTTAAGTACATTTCTCCTTCAGGCAAAATTCCGCTTTAAAGTTGTAAAAATAAAAACTTTATGTCAGTTCATTGAAATAAAACTTTCTTCATAATTTGATTCCCAATAATCTGTTTCCTAAAGAAATTCCTTTTTGTGATAGTGTAAATCCTGAAATAATAATATCAGCTAAATTTTAGTAAATTTAAAGTGTATTTCTGAAGTAAGATAACTAAATCAAAAATAAATTATCTTGGAGTAATATAAGAAAAATTTTATTTTATGGACTACCTTCTATTTATTATAAATACTTAATCCTCTGAAAACATAGCCGTAAAAGCCCTTACATCTTATGTTAAATAATTCCATGATGTATTAAGAAAAAATACTATCCTGTCAATTGCAATCAGAATGGTGATGATTTTTTAAGAAATAACTTTGAAAGCAAGCTTTTCTCAAACATTTTTTAAAAAGCTCCTTCCTTCTTTTCTTCATCTTTCCTTCCTTCCTTCTCTCCTTCCTTTTGTTCATTCTTTTCTCATCTCTCTGTCACATGTAAATAATTCTGGGCAAGATCATGGCTGCACTTCCCTGTGGAGGTATCACAGACAGGAATACTTTTCTCTCCTCACCCAAAAATAAGTCACTCCTTAGACCATTAGTTCACAGTCTTTTTACTTGACACCAAAATATTATTGAAATGTTTGAACAATGTAAACCTGAAAACAAATCAGGAAAATTTACAGTAAAATTATTCCTGCTTATAACAGAACCTTACAGAATTTAGATGAGCGTCCATAAACCCAAACTGTTCACTTGTTTGCTTTATTAAACTACATCTTTGAGAAAAACTCATTATTGCTGTTCTAAGCTCTGACTTGTACCCACAAAGCAAATTTATTTCTTGTCCTTGTAATCTATAATTTCCTTGAACATTGTTTGCACTTTATAATACCATTTCTTCCGGGCCGTTCTACCCCATTTTGTCAGGCCTACTCAACTTAGTGCTTACATTGCCATACTATCTTAGCTGCATTGCTAACAGAAGTGATATTTTTAACAACCTACATAAAATTTTATAGAGCTGCACAGAGCAATTGGAAGTTCTCAGGAGATTCCCAGACATTTCTCAGGAACACTTTGAGATACAGCATATAAGAGTTAAGAAATTCTAATTTAGAATATAGTCTAATAATATCTGTTTTCTTTTATCTTATCTAAGATTTTTTATCTTACCCTACCTAGACTTCCTAGTGTCCTGTATTATTTAAAATTTTCAGATATTTAGTGAAGATTTCTTCATTTTCCCTTTGTGCGGCTGTTGAGCTCTTACCTTTTTAAATTATTCTTTTTCTGAATCAATTGATTTTCTTTAGGCTAGCCCTAACTTTTGGCGAAGGTTTATCACAGACCTGGAAGGAATATCCTTAGATCTTGGCCCCAAGAACACAGAAAGAGGCTAGCAGAAGCATTTAGAGCATGCTCTTTCTCTCATTCTTTACAGTCTCCAACCTTAGACCATCAGGGTAGCTCTGCAAGGAGGGCATCCAGGGCTGGGAGACCTGGGGCAGTTCCAAAACCACAACGTTTAGGAGTTTCCGGAGTTATAAACATGATTCTTCACAACAACGGACCACTTTACTGGGTAACTTCACCTTTAAGCGGGGTCTGTTCTCTCATGCTTTTATCCAAGCAAGAGCATATTGTACCTTGGTGGCACTTATCTCTGGATATAGCAGTGTGAATGGCTTAAGGTCTGGATGATGGCCAGGCTTCAACCTTTCTAAAACTGCCAAAGAGTCCACTGTGTTTGCAAAATTGTGTCTGTGGACGCACATTTCCATTAGCCTGGAGGACCTCCAGGTGTTTGCTTAAGGAAGTCATTGAAATTCAATACAAATTAAGACCAGATTTCCAGAAAAAAAAAAAAAAACTATAACAAGAATTTTCCAGGCACAGTCTTTGAAGACACATTATTTACATGTTCAATGTTTATCATAGAAGTAGTTAAAACAAATTTTAACTTCTAATATACAAGCCCTTTTACATTTTGAAGCATTGCTTTAGTTGGAGACTATCATTCTGCATATAAAGAAATTCTTCAATTCAGGCAAAGTTTGTTTATTCAGTGATGACATAACACCATCACATCATTTCCCAAGAACTTCTTCAACATGTATGTTTCCACTGAGAATTACAAGCAACATATTGTCATATAGGAAAATCTAAAACCTGATTATAGAAAACTATAAGAAAAAAATGAATGAATGATACTAATTTTCAAAAGAAACTTATTTTACTCTAACGGGCTCTAGTCAGATGCCACTTTAGAAATAAAACACTACTCAAATTTTTAAAAATGGATAAATTAAGAAAATATTGGAAAGGTGAATTAAATTTTTAAAAACTAAGTAAGTACAGAGAGTTGGATATGTCCCCCAAATCTCACTGCCATAGTTTTGAAAGGTAGAACATTTAATAAAGGGCCCTACTCTCATGAAAGGATTAATGCTCTGGTGGTGAAAATAGGTTAGCTATCCTGGGATTAGACACCTCCGGAAAGAATGAGCTTGGCTTCCTGCCCTCTGCAGTTAGCACTGCTTTCTAGGGTACCTGTATGCTCTCTTGCCCTCTGTCTTCTGCTTGTGCTGACAGCCAAAGGGTCTTCACCTCACAAGTTCCTTGGCCTTAGTTTCTGACACCTCGGGAACTGAAAAAAAAAAAAAAAAAAAAAAAAGGACTTGCCTAGCATGTGCAAGGCCTGGATTTAATCCTCAACACTGCAAAATAGATAGAATTAAGAACTGTAGGAGGTAAATCTCTGCTTTTTATACCTACTCAACTTCACAGCTTCTGTTGTAATAGCATAAAATGAACTTAGTAAATGACTAAATAGTAGTAAATTGATCTAGATCAAATATTTATAAGGGAAAATTAAAATTTTTATCTAATGTCATTATTTTGTAAATGAGGAAAGGAAGGTCTGAAGTGGGAGAGAAATATGCTTACTTGCACTTGGCTATCGTGATTGCCCTCTCTTCCTGGCTCTTGATCTAATGATACATACAACAGATGATAAAAAATTTGGACATTAAAAATAAATTCTTTAAGCACTTATATTGAAACAGTTACAAATTCGCAGCATTTTGACTAGAGAACATATAATTTTACATGTGTAATTATAGTAATTCCAATAATATTCTAATCAATACATTCATGAGTGTGTGATAAATACTATAATATGGATCAAAACGAGAACATTTCGAAAGAAGTTTTATTGATGTAACTGAAATGCAAGATTTTATTTTAAGATATCAGTGCAGCATATTTAATTCCAAAAATATTCCACCCAAAGACATTGGAAACTTAGATTTCTTCCCAGTCAAAATATAAGTTTATTTTTTTCTTGAAGGTGTTTTGGGATGAAATTAGGTGTTTTTTGGGGTAAAAAAATTAGATCTTTAAGGAAGAAACATAAGGTACAGGAGGCAAAGAGAACCAGGAACGTACACTTATCTTTTACAATTGAGAAGTTTAAGAAAGTCATCAGAACAGTCATTAAACCAACTCTGATTGTATACTATATTGTTCAAAATCATTCCATGGTTTTATAACTTTAAGTAAAACAAAAAATCCTTAAAATGACCTACAATGTATGTCTGATTCTTCTGTGATGATCCTTCTCTCTTCATGCTCCAGCATGGACCCCTTGACTACCCCCCCCCCCCCAGCCATTTCATGCTTGGTGCCTACACCTCTTTTTGCCATTCAGACATCCCCCTCAGGGGCAGGCATGGCTGTCATCTGCACATCAGCCAGGTCCCTGTACACGTTACCTACCCACCTCACAGTCTTCTGTCTACAATGTCCTCCCACGTGACTCTATCTCTGTGCTATTTTTATCTTGTTTTATGTTCCTTCCTAGCACTTATCACTGCCTAGAAGTATAGTATCTATTGCTTGTGCCATGAGGATGTAATGCTGACTCTAAACTATGAAAAC
The DNA here is from genome assembly GCA_004027205.1 of Ctenodactylus gundi. Lineage (NCBI taxonomy): Eukaryota > Metazoa > Chordata > Mammalia > Rodentia > Ctenodactylidae > Ctenodactylus > Ctenodactylus gundi. The sequence goes on from PVKB01001619.1 coordinate 182,660, forward strand.
ATATATCCTTTCATTTCTGTAAGAATCGTAACTTTTTTGGTGCATTTGGGATGGTCCCTGAATCATTACGGTTTTGAAATCATTGCTTCAGTTAATCTCCATAATAACCTTACTAGAAAAATAAATTATTATCACCATTTACCAGAGGCCAAATGGAAGCTTGTAAACATTGAAAAAGTGTGCCTTAACTTACACAGGTATTATATATCTGGGTCAGATTTCAAATTTGAGTATTTTTGGCTTTATGTCCTGAGCTGAAGACAATGTGAAAGAGACAGGGATTCAAGGCATGTAAATGACATAACCATTAGTATGTGCAATGTGTGTTGGAGGAAAAAAAAGGAGGTAGGTGTCATAACTCTCAGGAAATAAAATCATAAGAAATGATTTTACCTCACACTAAAATTTATTCTATTGTCCATGATAAGAACTGAACACATAGTAATCTCTTTAAAATATTTGTTTAGTTGATGCAAAAAATAGAGTATCTAGAATAGATTTTACATTGCTTCCCTTTGATCAAATAAATTGTTTTATTCAATCTGTGTGCAGTTTTTCTATCCAAAGTATTCTTATCTTCTTCAGTCTTTTTTTAAAATTGAAAGCGATATCCTTGTTTTCTCATCACAACTCTAACTTGTCTTTGTTCTACACAGATCTATGGGCAATGAAGAGACTTGATTTTTCAATAACCAGATTTCCCTTGACATAAGCAATAAAGCACAGGAGCTGGTTTGGAGGCCTGGGACAGTTTCTCTTATCTCTTAAATAGCTAGGAAATTACAGTTATCTCAAATGAGCTTTTTTTTTTTTTTGGTTATCTGTTGGGGATCCTCAAATAGATTCGAATGCGTGTTTGGAAGATTAAGCCCTGGCAGAAACAAACAGAAAAATGACCAGATTATAGGACACAGGTGGGAGTTGAATACATGTTGGTTGAGTAAGTCTGGCCAAATTGAATCTCTCTTAGTCACGGTTTGGTTTAAATGAACAGATTATGAACTAATTATCCTACATGAAACACAAGTGGCTCATTCACTTCTTGCAGCTTACGTGGAAAACCAATGATGCAGAATGCCTTGAATTAAGTCATGAAATTAACCAAACACTATGTCTAGCGTTGGCCCAAGCATGTTCTCTGGGTTTTTTGAATAGATGATGTAGTGATGAAGAATGGGAGCCACAGATCTAGCTCATGTAGGTACACGTTAACCACAAATATTTCTTTTGGTAGGGTACATAGTAATCCTTGTCTCTAAATCTCTAATGGAATCCCCAAAAGCATAGAATATAATTACATTTCAAGGTTATCAGGTGATTGAGATTGTCTGTGTGAGTGAACGTGGTTCAATTGGGCCAGTTTAAAAATTCCTTGATCGGCTCGTCTGTTTTTTCTTACTGCTCATAGGATTAAAATGGGACAGTTAAATCCAACTGTCAAAATGGTGAGGTCCAATGTTTGATTTACTCATGCCACAGAAACCCATTAAGACTGTTATGAATGCCACATTTGAGGAAATCTCCCGTTTGTGCAAACATATTGGGTCACATTAGAACGGGATTAAATGGCTGCTTTTTTTTTTTTCAAAAGTGTTTGGTAGGTAGAAAGGAATGTTGAGGGGACGCCTGAGTAATGGCAGTGCTACAGATGTCTCTTTTTCGTGGAAATATGCTTTGTGGGCTAAAAGTCATCATGACAGGGAAGGGAGAACTATAAGAAATATGCTTGAAATTACACTGAAATGGAAGGCTACAAATGAAATCCTGACTTTCTACAGGGTACTTGGAGTTCAGAGCAAGAAACCCACACATGTTAAAAGATACACTATGCTGGGCTTGCCTGTTCCTCAGCAACCTGGTCTACATTGTGGGATACAGGCTGTTGAGTGTATGACCCCAATTATTTTACTTTTCCAGTAGTGACTGGAGGCACACTTCATTTGGTCTCAATTCTGTTGCTTCTAAATGGAATTACAAAGCAAATAGATTTAAAGCAAATGGTAGTATACTATGTACATATGTCCTAGGCTAGGCATATAAGAAGACAGAGTGTTTCCCAAAGTGGTACATGCATCATTTCCAACAAGGTGCTTGAATAGCACGGTCAGAGGATAACCAGTGACTATGCCTGGAAACCTTCATTTATAGGAAACAAAACGAATGAGGAGAGATTGAATGGTCAAGGCTGAGCCAGAAGGTGTAGTGGCCTTCTGTATAGCTGTTTGTGTTGCTATAACAGAATACTCTGAGAGAGTGTAACTTAGAATATAGATTTATTAGTAGTAGTTTTGAAGACCGGGAAATCCAAGATCACATGACTGCTTTGTTTTTTTTTTTTTTTCTTTTTGTCAGAATTAGGGATTGAACCTAGGGAAACTACATCTCTAGTTGTTGGGGCCCTCGGGGCCCGAGAGCCTCAGCATTGCAGACCTTGGCCACGTTCCTTTCCACGAAGAAGCATTTACCGTCTGGAATTTAAGTCAGGTGTTTGTCTGCTTGAAATGTGGATCAGGTGTTGAACCACGGGACTGTTCTAAGGAGGAGGTCCCGGGGTGGGGTGATGGGTCTGGAGAGTTTGTTAGCCTATTAGATTGCTTGTATGCTAATGTGTAGCCTATTAGATTGCTTGTATGTTAATGTGGGTATGGAAGGGTATTTAAGCTTGGGCTTTGCGGAATAGAGAGTCGTCGAGTCAGTCAACGTTCCACGATCGTGAGAGTCCCGGTGGTGTGTTTGCCGGTCGAAGACGCCACACCAGTGATTTAGTTAGTGAGTTACTTTTATGTTTTTGAGATTATCTTAATAATTTTCCCACGTTAGCCCCAGATTTGCAAACTTGAACGTCCTGCCTCAGCTTTCCAAGCAGCTGGGATGGAAATTCAGATGTGAGCCACCAAGCCCAGCTTCGAGGCTTCAGTTTTCAGGGTCTGGAGAGGACTTTCTTGCTATGCCCTTACTTGGCAGAGGGCAAAAGATTCTAGCCAGTTTTCTCCATCAAAAATCCCATACATGAGAAGAGAGTCTTCATGGCTTAATTGCCCCACTAAAGGTCTCACTTTCTAATCTTTTTGTACTGGGACATGAATTTTAAAGGAGGCACATTCAAACCAGAACACTCCAAGAAGTGTGGGGATTCATGCCTTTAGGAAATGATTCTCTATACTACTAGACCCTCCATTAGTAAAATAATAGTGACTGGAAAAATAATCTTATGAATTGGAATTTGAAAAATTCTAGAAGGAAGGGCAATAAACACCTTCGTTGTATGAGAAAGGTATGTAATGACTTTTAATTTCTTTACAAGTAGAAGGATAAATGAAACTACAAGGTGCTTTTGCTATAATCTTACTGCTTCAAGGCTTAAATATCAAAAGCAAATAAAAGTTGTAAGGGTGCATCTTGTGAAATAGTTTATATAATTTGCTTATCAGGTAAGTCCTACTGATGTCATAACTATTTAAATTATGTTGCTAAATTTCATAGGATAATATATGTTCCTGTTACTTTTCAAAAGCTATGGATTTGGTAACCTTTTATATTCAATTTTGGTTTTGCTCCTTGAATACTAGAAAGAAAATTATTTTCAAAACTGAATAGTTTATGAAACAGTAATTTCAGAGTATAAAAATGATCTAGGTAAAAAAAGAGTAAGCTAATGTATTTTTTTGAGACAGGGCCTCTCTCTGTAGTCCAGGCTGGTCCTACACTTACTGTGTAGGCCAGGCTAGCCTGAAGCTCATAGCAATCTACTGTCTCAGCTTCCAGAGTGCTGGAATTACAGGCACACATCACCACACCCAATTTATGTGATCTTGGAAAATTGAATGTAGGGGTAGGCAAGCTTGCTAAGCAAACTGCTGTGCTGTTCCTCCAGCCCTAATCTAATATTTATTTGCCGGTTTTCCTCCCAGAAAAAGAAAGAGTAAAATGCAATCAGATATAGAGCATGTGTGTAATCCCTGGATTCGGAGAGGTCAAGGCAGATGGTTCACAGCCTACCAGGAGCAGTTTAGTAAAGTGGCAAAGACCCTAACACAAAATAGAAAAAATAAAAATAAAAATTGAGTTCAGGTTGTCTCTTAGTATGAAGGCCCCAAATCACAAAAAAAAAGGTAAAATATGGGACTGGGAAATGCTACCTAAAGTTAAAAAAAAATGTTCCTGAGCCATTTGTAAAATCTTCACACTGTTGTCTTGGTAGAGAGGCTGATATATATATATATATATATATATATATATATATATATATATATATATATATATATATATATATATATATATTCGAAGACTACAGGTTGTTCGTATTATGTCTCCGGTACTGTGTCTACAAGATGTTAAATGAATTAAAAAAAAAAAGTAGATGAAAAAGGCCACATCACAATGGAAGATAGATGAAGAGCACAGTCAAACATAGCAGAAACATGGCTACTAGGGTTGCTCTCAGGGGAGGAACTGCTGGCCAGGCAGAGAGATACGGCCAATGGAGAGACTACCTACTTCAGCACTGGGTTTTTAAAAGGGACATCAGGATTGCAAATTAACATAACCTGCTCAAAATTTCTTCAGTTCTGGAGGATGAGAGATCTCATATGAAAGCATTGGCAAGTTTCGTGGCTGGCAAAAACCCATTCCTAATATGCTGACTCATGTAAGGCAGAAGGATAGAAGAGCAAAGGTGAACAGGGCAGAACGGCTACCTTTCACCTTTATTGTAGGGTCATGAAGTCCGTTCCTGAGGGCTCCATCATCACGACTTGATCATGTCCCAGAGGCCTCCACCTCTTAGCTCTACTATATTGGCAAGTTTCAGCATAAAAAGAAATTTTGGGAAACTCATTTAAATTATAGGTGATATAAAGTAAAATTATGAAATAAATTGTTCAAATTATTAGCTACTCAACAAGTACTTACTGCATTCCTCTTATTTGCTAGATACTTTGAGGTGCTAAGAATACAATTGTGAGCAACACAGCCATGTTTCTGTTACTAATAGAAACGAGAGAAATAGATATAATAATGAATGTGATAGGTACAGTGAAGGTTTAATGAGTGTTCAGGGAGGGAATAACTTAGTTTGAAAGAACATTGGGACTTGACAGGGACAGGGAGGAGGAGAGCATTCCTGGAACTGATGTGATGTGTACAAAACCTGAGTTGGAAAAGACCAGGGAATATTACAGGAAACAAGTGTCTTAACACTAGACCACAGTTAGCAAAAAGGAAAGTGACAGAAAATGGACTAGAGACATAAGGGGAGGGTATGATCATTGGAGGCTTGGTAGGTTGTTTTAATGATCCTAGTCCTTCTTTACAGGTTGCCGTGACAATACATTTAGACACATAATTGTTTGGAAAAGACATTGGTGCCCTGGGTTGAAACAATGGCAGATACAAAGAACGAAATGGATAGCTGCTTTGGTTCAGTCAAATGTGGACGTAATTGCCTGGTCAGGAAGAAGACAAGTAGTGAAATGGTTGAATCTTTGGTTTCTTGCTTGATTAACTAGATGGATGGATATTTGGATTTGAAGGAGATGATGAATTTGGGCTGGCTTAATTTCAGTTATCCATGGAATATTCAAGTAGCTGTATTGAAATAAACTATATATATATACATATACATATATATATATATATACCTTGATCTCTTTAAATCTGAATTGAGGTTGTTAGAAGTCGGTAGTGCACAGATGGTAAAAGAAAGATATTCGGATTTGATAAAATTATAATAGAAAAATGTCTGCAATGAAAAGATGGCACCAGGATTGAAAAAAAAAAAAACTTACTAAATATTCCTTGAATAAGTGGCCAGGATTGGATATCACATAACAGAGTAGATAAATTAATTTTTAAAAAACTAACAATCCTTAATGCAAGATAATATAGACCAAGGATAAAGTAAATAATAGATGTAAGAGATGTGGTAGAACCTTTGTAGAGGAAAACATTAAGTCTTAGAATGATCACAAAAAATTTCTCTAGGAAAAGGATTCCATTGGAGCTTGAGGTGATCAGGGTGTCCATTCAGTGAAAGAATTAAGTATGGGAAGCAAGGGCACCAAATACATGTTGCATAGCATCTATAAAGAAATGGAAGAAATTTAGATGTTGAATCTGCATATAAATAGAAAGACTATGAACACATGGAAAAAGAATGCAGGAAACTTCAAAAAGGACCACATTTGTGAGTTATAACGTCAGCATTGTGGATTGTCTCACTGGCATGCTGAAGAGGCATTAGACCTGTTGGGCTACTCTAGAGTTAATTAGGCGAGGAGGAAGAATTATTGAGGAAATGGGTTTGGAGTTAGAGTGCAAAATATATGGCCTCACATATGCCTTTTTAAAACGTGATTTGGCATTCCATTAAAATTTGATTGTTCATAAATATATCTTGACTTTTTTCTGAAGAAAGTTTTTGAAGCTTAATATACTGCACTTCAAAGATTTTTCCCTTTTTTGTCCATTATAAATGTAGCTTGTAATGGCTACAGTGAGCAGTAATTACCTAAAGACAATTAGATGAAATCTAGGTGCCATTACTATCTCCCTTAATTAGTGGAGGCAGGCTCAAGGGAAAAAGAGAACAGATGCAGTGGTGTTCACATTTGCTTAAGCAGAGAAAATACACTCAAGACAAGTTAGACTATAATATTAAATTTGATATTATTAGTGCTTAAAAAATTTACTATGTAAGAACAACTATGACCACTATTTCTGAATCATATCCCAAACCCTGAATCCTGTGGTTTGGCTTATACTGTTATATTTTCTATGTTGTGTCTAATAAAAATCCACTTTTGGCACATGAATGTAGAAAGAAAAATAACTTTAGAGTTAGGACTAATAAATAAATTTCACAAGGTTATCTGTATTTTTGTCTTCAGTTACATGTCAGTTGTTTCATCTTCTCCATTATTTTAGTTTCAAGGGGAAGATATTAATGATTTTAACCTAGCTTCGATAGAGACAAAACAATAGTTTGTTTTTGCATGAAGAACGCAACTTTTGGAAATGTTTATTTCTTCTTTTCTAGGTTACTTTTACTAGTGAAGTGGTTATATACATATCCCTGGAGAATCATGGAGAATAACTGCTTCTGGTCGTGAAGAAAATACATCGAAACCATACAAAACAACCATGAAAGTGTAATGCAGAATTTCTGTGCACTCTCAGAGCATAGAGTCTTCATTATGTCTCTCACCAACCAGTCATCCACACAACCCGGGCCTCCTGATCAACTGCATCACCAGCTTCCAAGGTGCAGTAGGGGCATTTGGACACATTTTAACATAGTGAAGAATTTTTCTTTTTCCTTTTAACAAGCAAGGTTTCATTGTAATCAACAGGAGGTGAAGAATATTTTCTAATGAGTTTTTCTTGAAGAAGTATGAAGAAGATTCACTGAACATTGGTTGCCAACATGTCCTCAGTTTGACGAAACAGTGGACCTATACAGACAGCAGGTAACAAGGAGTAGGTTTGTTACTTACATACAGGCATCAAGGGAAAGCACAATCCTAGGATTTGTTGTAAGCTGGTCCCACACCTCAGCATAGCTTCCCTGGAAGGATTTAGTCTTGGCTGCATGAGCTTCCCTTGAGGGCCTCTAGAAAGCAATAGGCCATAGGTTATATATACCAGCGCATTTCATAGCGGCCTTGGACATTTAATCCCAAGGGACAGAATCAAAGCTCATGTTGTTCTCACCAAGTCCCCTGTACTTCAGTTGTTTCTTTCCCAGAACATCTTACTAATCTTTTATTGAACTACAAGTGAGAAAATTAGGGGAAAAAAACCTGTTTCATGGGATTAAAGTGGCTAAAGACATTATATATTTTATATTGAAGTTGGGATACAAAACAATATGGTGCCTTAAAAATATAACATTTATAGTAAGGTAAGTCAAGATTTCAATTATTCTTGTATGATCCTAGCGAACTCTGATTTTTAAAGCAAATATTTTTATTATCAAATATGATCACTGTGATAAGAATACCCAAGCCAAATCACACCTAACAAATAAATAGTAAAAATGTCTCTTCATTTTTAGTTTTCTATCCAGAAATCATATTTAAATTAGATCCAAAGTGACCTTTTGTTATGCACATTACTTTTGACATACAGAGTTCTTTTCCATAGAAGTATTTATTTGACAAATAAAATTATGCAAAATTATGTCATTACCTTTATGAATCACTTAATATCTTTATACTTTAGTGTTCCCCACTGTACAAAAAGGTTGTTAATTCCTGGTTCAGAGAAGATTGATTAAAATATGATGTGTTAAGAAAAAGAGCTTGGTAGAGCAACTAAATTATTTGGAAGAAGCCCAGTAAATACTGCATGCTACGCAGAACCCCTTCTCCCTTTCTGTTCTCTCACCACGGCACACTTCTTGGCTTCCTCTGCTCCCTGGGGTGTGTTACTCATCTGTATTACCTGGTCAGAGCTCATATAATGTGCTTAATCAGTGACCATTCTGTGAATAAACATGACTTATGTCTAAGACTTACTGAATTACTTTGCAGAGATGAACTATGTTAGTTCCCCTTTTTGTATGAGCTTTTCTTTTTGTAGCTGTACAAAATACCCAAGGAAAAACAACCTAAAGAAGGAAAGGTTCATTTTAGCTCGTAGTTTCCGAAGTTTCGGGTCATGATCAGCTGGCTCCATGGCAGGCACATCGTGGAAAAAGAGTGTGGGAGGAAACTTGCTTACCTCATGGCAGTCAAGAAGTTGAGGGTGGTATCAGGCAATTCATGTGCTGACAGGTTTTCTTCTCCTTTTGTGTTTATTCCACCCAAATCCCATCTACTGGATGGTGATGCCCTTATTTAGAGTGAGTATCCTTTCAATCATTTGCCATCAATCCTGTCAATTATCTCTGGAAAATATTCCCATGTATGCCCAAATGAGTACTTTATTAGTTTCCTATGTATCTCTCAATTCAATTAAATAGACAATTAAGATTGACCCATGTCTTAGTTACTTTTTGTTGCTGTGACTCAATACCTGACACCCACAAATTTAGGAAAGGAGAGGTTTATTTTAGCTCACAGTTTCAGAAGGTCACAGTCCATTCAGGGGCAGCCGGCAGCAATTGAAGTACATGGCAGAGGCAGAGGTGGAGGCAGCTTCTCATGACATCACAAACAGGCAGGCAAGTTGAGACTAGTTGAGACCAGTCCTTAAGGAAGGCAGGAAGCAGCTTATATATCCTTCCAGGTCTCAGCCCAGTGATCAGCCGCTCCTGGATCCAGGTGTGGAAGGTGTATGGCCACTACACACCTTTAATCCTAACTTAACTGTAATCCACCCCTCCAGACTAGACCCCAATCCACAAACAGCACATGGTTCCATAGACAATCCATAACAATAAAATAAATGAGACTTTTGGGGGACATTCCAGAGCCAAACCACAATAACCCACACACCTTTTTTCTTTTTTTCCTTTTTGCATAGGGTCCTCCTATGCTATCCAGGATCAACTGAAATTTGTGGTACTCTTGCCTCAACATTTGCAGCAGCTGGGATTGCAGGTATGTGACATAGCTAAAATTATTCAAGGACACATATTAGGTAGGTTACAGGATCAGAAGCAGAGCATTCAAAATGGCTATCTGTGAATTCAGAAACAAAAGAAGCTACAATGGCCTTCTGCACATAGGAGAGCAGGGGATCCAGCAGCTGCTCAGACAAGAAGATGGAAGCCACAGAAAAAGAGGGGTCAGGGTTGAAACTGAGGTTGAAAGTCTATGAGCACACTGTGGACTTGGAATGAGCCTGCAGTGGGAGGCCAGAGGTCGCTGTCCAGTGTGGTGAAGGTTGCGGAAGGAACTCTTCCTTCTTGCCTTCTTAATCTAGGCTGAGACTCGATTAGTCGGTGTCACCCATATCCAGGTGCATCTTCCTCCCTCAGTTTGCTGGTCTTGGTGTTAGTCAGCCATAGATACACCCAGAAGCTTGCTTTGCTATCTTGCTAGGTGTTTCTTAATCAACTCATTTGAGTAAAAAATCGTGCAGTTTCTTCACCAACATTGCCTGGAAACCCTTTTGTTTCTTCATGTGTCACAGCACATGCATTAGTATTTACCTACCGTGGAACATAAACTCTCTGATACAAGCCGTGATGACCAGTGTTGCTGTGTTGTCTACAATGAGCTTCACATTTTCCAATGAATATCAAATATGCTCGACAATTTTTTTTCTAGAAAATTTCTGTAAAAAATTCCATTTGGTAAAGTATTGCTTATTAGATCAGAGACAATAACTGGGTTTCTGTTTTGAAAACATAGAGGTAAAACATAAATATGCAACAATTTATCATCTTAACTGTTTTTTAAGTGTATAATCCAGTGGCATTAAATATATTCACAATGTGTATAATCGTTACCAGTATTTTTATAACTTTTCCATTGCAGTAAATAGATATTCAAGTCATAAGGTATTTTAAATTATTAATTCTAAAAAATATGTTAAAGATTTGTGTAGTTCTTTCTTAAACTTAAAAAAGTACATAATGTGAGCCTGGCATGGTGTGCATGCCTATAATTCTAGTACTCTGGTAGGCTGAGGCAAGAGATTTGCAGGTTCAAATCTAGCCTGGGAAACTTAGCAAGACCCTGTCTCAATAATAAATAAATAAGTAAAGTGGGTCAGAGATGTAGCTCAGTGTGAAGGCTCTAGGTTCAATTCCCATTGCAAAACTTAATTAATAACATTAATAAATGAGCTGGGGAGATAGCTCAGGGGCAGAGAGCTTGTACATGTAAGGTCTGATATTCAACACTCAAGTCTTGTAGTATAATAATTTGGAAAACATATAATTAGATGAATTATAGTATATTACACATATAGTCATTTGAGTTTTCACTTTTAACCACAGTTTTTAAAATAAGGCAGAAGCAGGTTGGAAATAAACTTCACCCAACATAACTTCTTTTCCTTCCCTGAAATTTGGTTATTTATCAGTTTCTTTTATTGTATCTTTACTTTGTGTCTCTTTATCCGCTAATGAAATAGTTCCTGCTCAGTTTCCTTTTCATTCCAGAAAAATGTATTATAGTGTGCCTGTGATAAAGTACTTACTTGGACTTTTAAATTCGTTCACTTTAACCATTTCTACATTGTCAGAAAATGTCGAAAAAGAACAAAGTTGGAGATTTCATATTTCCCAATTTAAAAGTTTACTACAAAGTTACGTTAATCAGTTTAATAGTACTAACCTAATGACAGCAATGTAGAAAATGAAGTAGACTAAGAAATCCAGAAATATATCCTTGTGTAGGTGGCCAAGGACTTTTGACAAGCATGTTGAGATCACTCAAGGAAAAAAAGTCAATCTTTAAAAAAAAATGGTGCTAAAAAATATGTCTCTTAGATAAAACCAGAAAAATCTTTATGACTTTGGATTGAGCAATAGTGTTTTCAATATGATATTAAACACCATGAAAACATAGAAAAGTAGGACCTCATCGAAATTCAGAACTTTTGTACATAAAGAACTGTGTCAATAGAGTAAAAATGTAACCCTCAGAATGAAAAAAAAAAACATTGCAAGTCATTTCTTATAAGACAATGATATCTAGAGTACATAAAGAATTCAAAAAGAAAACAGTGAATAAAAATGGTATGGCTTCAAAATTTGTGGAGTACTTGGGAAAAGACTGATCAAAGATGACATATAACTGGTGAACAAACCAATGCAATGGTGGTCAATATTACCTTTGGAACCACATGGTAACAACATTATCGTGGAAATAAAAATCAAAGCCACAAAAAGGAAGTGATTCATACTTAATAAGGTGTAGATATAATGTACCAATCAGTGTATTAGTTAGCTTTCCGATCACTGGGACACAATACCTGAGGCATGTGACCTAAAAGGAGAAGTTTAATTCAGTTATGGCTGCAGGGTCAGTTGTCTCCAAGATGGAAACATCATAGTGGAAGGCTGTGATATAGAAAGATCCTAGTTCATGGTGGCTTAGAAGCAGGCAAGAGGAACAGTGCCAGAGAGGAAGGGATGAGGGACCAGATACCGACCCCAGGCTCATGCATTCGTGGTGACCTACCCACGTACACCTAGAACATTATGCTAATCCCCATGGCAGCTCTCGGGCTAACCACACTGACAGCCCAGTTTAATTGTCACAAATAGCTGTTAGCAAAACAAAGCAAAAACAATATCCAAAATATAACAGGTTTTGGCAAGCACGTAGAGAAACTGAGGCAAGGTGTGCATTGTGTGTGGGAATGTAAAGTGGTGTGGCATTGTGGAAAATAGTATGGGAGCTCGACAGCAAATTAAATGAATTTATCATGTGACACAGCAGTTCTATTCTAAGTCTATACCTTAAAGAAGTGAAAAACAAGGACTTGAACAGGTTTGTGCACTTAAGTTCATTGCAGCTGTATTCACGGCAGCCACATGGTAGAGCAATGCAAGGTGTCCACTGTAGCTGCATAAATATGCAGTACATGGTGGGTATGCGTATGTACACATGATATTCAGACCTGCAAGGGAAGGGAATCTTGACGCATGCTACGACAGAGATGGATTCTGAAATCTGAGAACATTATGTCAAATAAGATAAGCCAGTCACAAAAGGATGGATGTGGTAGGATTGCTTTTATATTGGATTCCTATGTAGTGAAATTCTCACAGATAGCAAGTTGAATATGGTTGCCAGAAGGTGAACAAGAGAGGACTCAGGAGTTACTGTTTAATGGGTAGAGTTTCAATGGAAAAGATGAAGGAGCCAGCAGTTATGACAGCGACACAGCAATGTGGCCTTTTTATGCCATAAAACTGTATCCTTCAAAGATTAACATGGATGTTTTAGACTTTAAATGTTTTACCACAAATATTGAGTTTTACTCTTCAGCCATGTGTCCTTTACTTGCCTAGCTGCCCTAAACTAAATTTATTTTTGCATTCATTAGAATCTTTCTGAACCTAATTCATGAACAAAGATTAACTGGTGAAATCTAATCAGTTATACCCTGGATGCATATGGATGTCTATAATTTATTCTGGAGTGGAAAATCAACAACAGAGGTCTTGAGCTCAAAAATAATCAAATTTATCTCTTGACTTTTTCAGATCTGGTGGGATTTCATGACCTAAGTAGATAGTACAGCTGCCCTCTGATGTGAAGAGTATAGTGGAATTGCTGTTTTAACAGAAGCCAGGAGGTTTACCGGCTACATACTACTTGTGGTGCAAATCTTATTAGAGAGGGAAACAAAGTTCAGTACTGACGAATTCAGTAAACAAAACAGCCATTAGGAAAACAAGATTAAGAAAGGGCTGCAGGAAGCCCACAGGCAGCTGCATGTTAGGACTCCAAAGAGCCTTTAATTCCCAGCTGCCGGGACATCCAGTTGTTGCAGGACCAGGGGCACTAAACGGTTCACTTCTGGCTTCTTTAAACCGAGTTGAATTGCAGGACATATATCAGGGAGCTCCTGTGAGATTAAACAAGGTTGTGTGTGTCAGAGTCTGGGGCCGGCTGCTCACTGTCACCCTCAGCGTTACCCTTGGGTGTGTAACCCCATTTTATCTATTCCTTGAGGAAAGAACCTGCTTGTTTTGTGTGTTCTCCAGCAAATTAATTGGAAAGTAAGGGGCATGTTTAATGGAGATTATGTTCTTGAAAAGACAAGGTGTTTTTCCTTGGGCAGTGGAGGCACAAGTGGAAGGAAGTGGCAGGAGCTCAGGATCCAGTGGGCAGCCGGGCAAGCCGTAGGGCACGTCTCTAGGGCACGTCGCCTAGGGCACGTTGCTAGGGCACGTCGCTAGGGCACGTCTCTACACTGCTACTTGCTTTTCCCTGGCAAACCTCAGTCACAGTCAAGCGCACTCTCTTCCTGGGCCTCCGTTCTTCCTGGACATCAGCTATGCCAACTTGCGTCATAGCTCAGGTCTTTCTTCCTCTTGAATCTTTCCATTTAAAGATTTTATTGCTACTCGCTGTAGGAAAATAAACCCAAGGAGTGTGTTCAGGAAGTGGAAAAGTCAGGAAATCTCAGTGGGCTTTTATAGCAGTCGCTCCCCGGGTGAAGGAGTAGCTTTGCCTTTTTCATAGTTCGTTTTCACTACTAGATGGCTTTGTGGAATGATCTCAGTACTTTTTAAACTTTTATTCTAAAAAATGGAGAAGTGTAAAGCTTAGAGAACGGAATGATATCACAACTTCAAAATCATTTAATTGTGCTATAATCACTTCATTTTTATTTTTTAACTGAATTTTGTTCACCGAATTGCTGGTGTAAATATTAGGGAAGTTGTGCTGAGGTACTATTCATAGATATTCTAAAATATTGTTCGTATTCTATACTGTATTTTAAATCTTAAGTAGCAGAAGCAAACATTCATAATTGTTTATACTTGTTAGAAAATTATTACTTACAATATTTTGAAACTTACAGGTATAACCGGTCACTAGGCTGTTAGATCTTCAAAGAAAAGAAATGCTTCTGTAATTCTAGTTGTAGGCCAACAATAAATGATTATCAAATGATCAAACAAATGAAAGAATGAATGGTGAAATACCAGTCAACTGGCTATTCGTACTCATTAAATTGTTCAGAAATCATTTTTGAAGTATATTTCCCATTTATTATCTTATTCTATTATTTCATTTAAACATTAAAGATTAATGTACTTCTTTACATATAATTTTGGTTTACATTTTACAGAGTAATAAAGTATGTGATAAATCTCAAGCTTATGCCCACTCTGCAGCTGATATCATCAGCAGCTTCTGAAATATTTGGATGCAGAGTTTTTACATTCTAACACATTGATGGTCCAATTTCATAAAAATACTTTCTTAGTTTATGAGATCGGTCATATATTTTAGGTTCAAACAAAATGTTTTCATAGAGCCCCTTGAAGAATAAAATCTATTTCTTTGTGATACCAAAAACAGAATTAATAAATTTAGTGAGGTATAAGATCTATACGTAAAAATCTGTAGCATCTCTATACATTAAAAATGAGTAATATGGAAATGATATTTTGCAAATTAAATTATTAACAATAACATCCCAAAGCACAAAATACTTAAAAAGAACTTGTAAAAGAAGTGTAGGATTTTCTTTAAAATTTACAATATCAAAGAAAATGAGAAGATATAAAATACTAGGAAGATATATCATGACCTCAGATATCATGACTCAATATGGGAAAAGACATTGAACTCAGGGAGAAAACATTTTAGCCAGAAGATGATAGACTACATACAGGGAATCAAAAGAAAGAACTGACATAAAAATCTAGATAAATAGAGCTGGCCTAATGGTGCAGGCCTGTAAACTCTGCACCCTAGGAGGCTAAGGGAGGAGGACCACAGTTTAAGGCCAGCCTGGGCAACTTAGTGACTTAGTGAGATCTTATCTAAAACTAAAAATATAAAAACGGAAAGAGGAAGTATCTCAGTGTGAAGACACTGAGCTCAAGCCCCAGTATCAAAAAAGGAAAAGAGTATGGATAAAAGCTAAAATTTATTGAGCATTTCCTGTGCTGAAATTGGGGAAGATAAACAATTTGATATGTAATTGCAGGAAGATACACTGTACAAAGTTGGAGAACATAGCTGGAGTCCCTGCCTTAGTCTGAAAGAAAGTGCATTCAAACAAAGTGAAATAGATACCCAGTGGATAGTGATGGTAAAGAGGTAGTAATGATTATTTCTGGCAAGAAGGAATCATTTGCAAAATCATGATATTGAGACGGAATGCTGCACCTGTATATGTATATTTTTCCCTAGTCCCACTAATGTGGAAACATACACCAAGTGATAGAAAACAAATGTTAGAGATAAGGCAAGGGAGTAGTCAGAAGATAAATTATAATACAATTCTAAGCCTGCATCAGTGCAGCCTTCACCCTAAAATATCAGAAACTTTTAAAGGAAAGGAATGGCCTAATTGGATTTGCATTTTAGAAGGGATAATTTCCTCATAGGAAGCAAAATAGAAGAGGTGGGGGCCAATATCAGTCTTTGGTAGACTGTAAGATATTTGTTTAGTTTTGTTTTCTTTGCCCAGTAGTCTACTTTGTCTGACATCAATAAAGCCTTCCTAATTTCATTTGATTAATATTTTCATGAAAGTAAAAAGATGGACTTTGTGGAGAGAGAAAGGGAAGGAGGTGTCAGAGAGTGGGAAGGGAAAATGAAGGTGATATGTAAATAAAAAATAATTTGAAGATATGCTACTCATTGGAAAAAATATTGTCAAAACTAGATCCCTATGAAAGACTAGTCTATGAAGTATGTTTTTAAAACCTCTGAAGACTCAACTAAAAAAAAAACAGAAAATGCACAAAACATATAAACATTTCACTGAAGATTTACAGATTGAAAATTAAATCACATAAAGATATTCAATATTATTCTCCATTAAAGAAGTAGAAATTAAAACCACAATGATAATTCACTATAAACACTCAAATGACTAAAATAAAAACTACTAACAAGACCAAGTGTTGTAAAGATTGTGAGAAAATGAGTCACTAGTCACTTCTCAGCTAACTGGTCAGAAGGCAAAATATAAAAATCACCTGGGCAACATGGCAGTTTCTTAAAACACTAAACGTGTAACAACCACATGGCCCCACAGTTGCGTTCTGGTTTGTAACTCAGAGGAAGTCAGCCTAATGTTCACACAACATCTTTACTCCAATGCTTCTAGCAGTTTTACTCATAATAACAAAGAATTAGAATCAACCCAGACACCTTTAATTGACAAGTGCTTAAACAAATACATCCATACCATAGAATATTATTCTTTTCAACCAAATGAAAGAAGAACTATCAATATATGCAATAACCTGAATGAAGCTCCGGAGAATAATGCTAAGTGAAAAAATTATTCTCAGTTGTTACACCTTTGTATGATTGATTTATGTGGTATTCTTGAAAAAAGAAAAAAAAAACATGAAAGCAGAGGACATACTGCCAGAGAGTAAGATGGGATGGGGAAGGAGTGGATGCAGATAAAGAAAAAAAAAATGCATGGTAAATCCTTTTCTATCCTTTTACTTTCAATCTGCCCGTGTTGTTATATTTCAATTTTCTTGTAGAAAGTTTATATTTTGGTCATATTTTTAGTCAATTTGCCAGTCTTTTTTATTAGATGTAGATAGTCCATGTACATTTAATGTCAATTTGAAATTTACTTGGACTAATTTTTAAATTTATTGTTTCTTTTCTTTGTTTTGCTTTCTTCTTCTACCTTATGGGTTTCTTAAATATGTTTTAGTATACAGTTTAATGTAGCAGTACCATGTTTTGATAAAAGTCTAGGTTGACTAAGTCTAGGCTCCTCGTGTATTCTATGCGGACACTGCGGTGGGAAGGAAGGGGCTTATTATATTCTGATAAGGATGAAAATCTCAGATCCTTCATGTTATCTTTCTGACATCACCCTAAAAGGATGGGGGGCAGCGATTTAAGCACCTGGTTAACGTCTCTCTAGAATAGAAATCTGAGCTTTCAGTTGACCTTTGTTCATTTCTGTGGAGCTATCCGTAGTTTCTTGGCCATGTCTGCCTTGAGCAGAGTGGTTGTCCTCTGAAAGTTTTCTGTTTTGTCAGGCTGCCTCTGTCCTGATTCTTTTGTTAGAAACAGTAGGCTTTTGGGAGAGGACAGAGAAGGGAAAGACTTTAATCTGCATCTATTGCATTACAATATAGGCAGAGGTAGTGTTTTGGATCTGGAGTGTCCTCCAAAAGCCTCATGTTTCTATGGATGCTGTATATGTTTGGGAGATGGGTCCTGGCTGGAAGAGGTGGGAACTTAGGGCTTGACCTGGAGGGGCATGTGCTGGTTTCACCCTTCTCCCTAGGGTCTCTCTCTTCCACAATGTGATGCTGGAAGGATCTCTGCAGCTGTAGCCCTGGCTCTAGCCCTGCCCCCTCTCCAACCCTGTCATGTGCTTCCACTGTTTTCCAGCCACCCACTAAGAGCTACAATAAATCTTTCCTCCCTAAATTGTGGATGTCGGGTATTGAGTCACAGCAATGAAAATGTAACTTAAGACAGCAGATTCTTCAACACTAAATATAGGATGCATGAGAAAAAAAATCAAAACAAATAAAAGACACAGGAAACTTACCATCCTGCTGTTCTTTGGCTCTCCCAGTGCCCATAGCCAGGCTGCCTTCCTCTCCCCATGTTTCAGAATCGTACATTTGTTATATATAATGGACTGAATTGGAAAGATAAAGTATATACATTCCATCTCTCACAGAATAGATATATCTTTGCTGCAGTCATTGAAAATATGTATTCTTAAGCTGTTGAATTAGCTTGACTTGGGAGATGTGGGCACATGGGGACACAGGTGCAAACACGCCACAATGCTGGACATCTTCAAACCCTGGACTCGGTATCTCTGTCACTACAGGAACAGATTAATTCTGGCTACAGTGCTCTATCCTATGCTTATTAAGAACATTCCAGACAACCCCAGAGATTAAAAGTGCTACACAAAACAATGAACTGAAACAATTAACTTCCTGGGCTTAGGAGACCTCAGAGCGTATCAGACTCCTTTGAGGACTGGCTTGAAAAGCTATCAATTCGTTTTCTTTCTAAATGGGGTCGTACTTTATCTCTGACATTTTCTCAATATAATTTCACATTAATTTATGATTGTTCTGGGTATCTACCCTTTTTCTCTTTAGTGTCTCATTTTCTCTTTTTGGCCATTTCCATAATTATTATTGCAAACAAGGACTAAATTATCTATTATTATTTTTGTTCCTTTAATGCCTAAAGTATTCACAAGGTACAGTTATTCTGTGAAAAAAATGTTGCCAAAATCTAATGTGATTTGTAATCATTTGGAGACTGGAATAGGACCACTAATTAGTCGTACATGAAAAAAAAAAATGTTTGCAACTGTCTGGAACATATCTGCTAAATCTAAATCTACTGTTCTTAATTTTTTTTGTTACTTTTCCAAGAAAAAGATTATGGTGATTTTGAAATATGCTAGGAATGTCACTTTTTCATTATTTACTTAAAATATTTGTAATATTAAAATAATATAATTTATGATGCTATGCAACATCCAGGAAAATAATTATTATCTGTACTTGGCAGAACATTATTTAAAATAATAAGAACTTGGTTAAAGTGGCAGACGAGTAAGGAAAGCAACATGTTTATCAAACTGATTATATTTTTGTTTTTACTTTTTCCTTGCAATATTTACTCACAAACTTGCAAATCTCTCTTAACATATGCAGATCAGTTTTTGAAATTATTCCCTTAAAATATCAATTTACATCATTGTTTTCTCTCTTTCTTAAAGTCTTTTTTCTTTTTGTTTTGATTTTGAAACAGGGTCTGTCTCTCTGTGTAGTCAAGGCTGGTCCGAATCTCACTATATAGCCCAGATGGGCCTAGAACTCCCAGCAGTCCTCCTGCCTCAGTGCTGGGATTACATGTGTGTGCCACCATACGCAGCTTATGAGGTGCTGAGGAATTGCACTGACAGCCTGTGCTTGCTAGGCAAGTGTCCCAGCCACTGCGCTGTTCCTCTAGCCTGTATAACATATTTTAGAACTGGTGCAACTGAAGAAACTGCCTCCTATTCCAGAATGTTTTCAGATTATTGTATTTCATACTACCTTAGTTAAGCTCCCTTTTGTGTAAATACTGTGCCATGATTTATTAACAGCATCCAGATGCAACGGCTGCTAACGTCTTATCTAGTTCCTGCAGGCTCTCATTAGCACTTAGGGCAAGGTGACTCAGTAGTGACGAGCTTGGACATACCATTTAACTCGGTTCTAAGAATATAGGTCCAATTGGGCAATGCAGGACCCAAGGTCACAGTGGAAGAACTCATAGACAGATACAAGATCTGATGGCAAGTGTGGTTTAAGGAAACAAGTGGCAAAAGTAACGAGAATAAAGCGTGAATTGTTCTTGATATAAATAGAGAATTTACAGTGATGAAATATAAGCCCTATAGATGAGCTGAGCATGTTAGGGTCAGACTGAGGCCAACGTGGCTGGCAGGGAATGAGCAAAGGTGATAAACAAGGAACTGGGTGTAGCGATGGGTAAACTTGCAGAGAGGTGAAGGGTTACCCTAGCCATCTTTATGGAAAATGGACCATGGGGGAAGAGAGGAACCCAAGGGCCACTAAAACAACCCAGGGTAAAAGTCAGAGTGGCCTGCAGTTTACAGTGAGTGGGCAGCTTCTGGATTGCGCTCGAAGGCAGGGCGACAGGATGTGCTGATGCACAAGATGTGAAAATCAAGAGAAAACACAGGGCTCACTCCATATTTACAGAGACAGTGAATGTGTCAGACATTGTGTATTTTGGCCTAGAAAGATGAAAAGGTACATTTCCCGCTTCTCAGGAGCAGATGATCTAGGTATTTTTTTTAACTGTAAGAGTAAACAACTGAATTTCATCTTGTGACCCAGTACCTCATATGAGTATTTGTATCTATATACTAGAAGCTAACATTTCAAGAAACTATGCTTATTCGTATAATAGATAATAACATAAACTGTAAATTCAATTTACAATGTGACATTTTACTATTGAAGTCATTTCTTCTATATTCACTTCCATTTTTAAAATGTTACCCAAATTCATTAAATTAATAATTCCTAACGACTTGCGACCTCAAAATCTTTAATTTCTTAAAATTTATGAAGAACACTAAAGAGTTTTTGTTTATGTGAGTTATGCCCACCAATATTTACCATATTATAAATTAAAATAGATAATTTAAAATATGTCCTTAATCATTTAATCTGATAAGTGTGCTATATATTAATATGCTTATTTTTAATGAGAAACATTCTGAAAAAGAACCTGCACAAAACTTAGTGAAGAGACATTGTTTTTATTTCTTATTCAAATTCCTCTAATATGTAAGATAGTCAATCTCATATTTACTCCTGTGTTGTCAGTATGTCGAGATATGCTGTTTTCTTGTTATTATTATTTTTATTATTTTATGGTATGAGGGATTGAACTTTTGAGTTCCATCTTCAAATTGTAAATGTAAAAAACATGCACTGAACTGTTAAAAACAACTTTGATTGATACTCACATATTATACACAGTGATGGGTTACCCCATAGAGCTTTTCAGTACTTACATATTTCATAATGTTCAAATTAAAGGTGCATTCTCGCTCTTTAAACATTTGTTGCTTTATAGTAAAAATGTTTGTATTTTTTTCTTTTAGTTTCTTTAAAATATATATTATTGTTGTCTGTGGTCACCCTGTTGCGCAATCATGCACTGGAGCAGTTGGCTTCCACCTAACTCTAACTTATCACCCATTGCTTCATCTTCCCAGCCTTACTTCTTCCCACCCTTTCCATCCTCTGGTAGCCTCCATTCTATTCCCAACTTCTTGATACCAACTCTTAGATTTCCTATATAAGTGAGGCCCTGCGTATGCCATCTTACAGCTGAAAAGTTGTAAGTAGAAACACTGTAAGTCAGTACTTAGAAAGAGATGAATATTTTAATAGACCTTGGAAGGTAATTGTGTATATTCTTTGGTACAACATCAAAATTCAAGAGTGATTTCTTAAAGGTTATTTGCAGCATGAAATTTGAAAGTGTGCCAATGAACTTTTAGCGCATTTTCATTAACATTCATTGATATACCCTTTCTCTATGTTTCAAACGGTGCTGTTGTTTGCCCAGATGGACCCCAAACTCATGGGATAAAGACTGGAACTCAGTTTCTTCCTGCCTTGGTGTCTGAAGTGGTTGGGGCTGAAAGAATGAAGGAAATACTGATTTCTTGATTTATGAATATTTTTCAAATATCAGCAAGCTTCACTTTATAATATTAAAAAATCACATTGTTTGGTATCATCATCCATCTCATCAGAAAAATCCTCAGGAAACTGGTAGGATGTCTGGTACACGATGGTGGATATGAGTTTTCTAAAGTTCTAATTTCTGCTTGATGATCTGAACTTTATAATGGGCTGCCACTATGTGATGGTGATGTTCCAGAAAAAGTGAGACAAATACCCTAGTCAGCATAACCATAATTTGAGTCGTTCTTTCAAGTAAAAGCGATGTTCCATTTACAAAGCACCTAGTTCTGTCTAAAACTCAATTGCACAATAGTTTTCTCTGAGAAATCCTATTTGATATCAACTTCATTTTGGCATGACGAATATGGAAAAATATAGTTTTATGGATGATATGTAATAAAAATCAATGCCTTGTTTTAAGAATTTTTAAAAATGAAATTGGCATTTAAAAAACTGGTGGTGTAGAAAGCTTATTAGTACAGTTTGTTTCCTAAGTTGGCATTATTATGAAAGTAATTTTGACCTCAGAGATCCCCTGAAAAATTTTTGGGTTTCTCTCTGCCACCTCTATTGCTGATTCTGTAGTCTACACTTTGGAACTGCATGATTTCATTTAAAGCTATCCAATTTCAAACTCTATATTCTCTCTGACATGTAATTAATTTATAAGAAAATTATGAGAAACATTTATTTAGCATCTGATATAAGCCAGATACTGTTCCTAGCATCAGGATTCCTGTGATTCCAGGATCATAATAGGCAAAGCCTACTTTTAGACCAGGGAAGGCAATGTTTAAAAAAAATGTAGATACCAAGACAAAATGACATTTCAGTAGTCCTAAATTTTATATAAGGTAAGAATTCTACAGAAGGTTGAGAATCGTATTACCCAGGCTCCGTATTGTAAAGGACTCCATTGTGGCCTGCATGTCACAATCCTGCAAAAGGCACAAGACAAGAAGTTTCTGATGCCAAGAGTCTCACCTCTTTAAACTGAAAATCTTAGAATTCCCTACTCCTAGAGTCTGGGCTATGCATTCTAACATGACAAATGAGCTACAAGTATTCACATTTTCAGAACAGTTAGATAAGGCAGGAAGACCAGACTAGGCTGTCCACAGACAGCATGTTCCTCTTCTGTAGTCCTGAGTGAAATGGGACAGGTGAGCCTGGGGCAGGAGTCACCATCCACGCTCCCGCCCTGAGCTGCAGATGGTAAGGGTGGGCCTCAGTATAGAGATGGGAGAGAATGTGTGTATGGCTTGGGCCTACTTATATAATAATGTAAATATGAAATATGTTATTAAAGTGAGCATAGAATAAGCACACTTGCAGAGTTCCCGTCTCACATTATTTCAGTCACATCAAAAATACCACATGAAGTATTGATTTTTGCTATAAAGCTTGTGAGAAGTTTTTATAATATCTGGCCATGAGAATTTATTTGATTTACAAGTGGGTATGTTTTTCTTTTTCTCTCTTTTTCTTTCTTCATTTCCTCTTTCTTCTGCTCTGACTATTGAACCTCAAACTACCTCCCCAGCATTTTGTTTAAAGTTTCGAAACAGGTTCTGGCTAAGTGCTTAAGCTGACCAGGCTGCTCTTTAACTTGCAATCTTCCTGCCTCAACCTCCCCAAGTACTAAGTTTTTTTATAGGCCTGCACTGCTATTCTCTTTTGATTTTTTGATAATTATTACATATATTTGAATTTTCTTATGAAAAAAGATAACCTACAAATTATTTGGAAATACAAGCCAATTTGCCTAAATTTCTAAGGAAGTCATTCTTGCTTTAAAATCATTAATTATGTTAAATCATCAACTCTTTATTTTGATTATGAAGTTTGTGTCTATTTGGGAATAAGAGGTCTTTTGAATCTCATGTATTTCCTTAGATCCTGGAGAAGCTTGTGTTACATTTAGTGGATTCAACTCTCATAGTATCAGTTGATGTCTTAGGGCCTAAATTAGACTGCGTTGTTCAGTACAGTTTCTAGTAGGCACATGTAGCTAGTTACATCGCTTAAATAAATTTTAAAATTTACCTCATGAGATGCATTAGCCACATTTCAGGTGGCCAACAATCTTGTGTGTGTAGTGGTGGCCATACAGAATAGCACACATTTGCATCATCACAGAAAGTGTTATTGGATGGCAGTAATCTAGGTCAGTCTCAGTTTTGGAATTTTGAAGAATGATGCTATTAATACACTCCAGTTAGTGATGAGGTGTCGCTACCGAGTTCTTTCCAGGGAGTTGTAAAGGAAGCGGGTGTGAAGAAGGCAGATATCATTTGTGGGTTGCTTGGTGGGAGACTTCCAAACCAAGTACAAATAATAAGAAATATGCCGAGGGGGGGAAAAGCCTGCAGAGAAATGTGAATAAATAAATGAGTGAAAAACCTGATACTGATTTTTAGTTGAAAACCCTGAAATCAAGAACTTTTTACAAGTGCAAAAAAGTAGACAGTTTAGTCAAAGATGAGGAATTCTGATCAGGTATCTATCTGTCTGTTACACCCAGAGGAAGGGGCAGCTCTCCAAGATAAGACAGAGGAAGGAGCTACAAATCTGGCAAGTGGTAAAATGTGATAAGGAAATGGGGGCTTCTGAGAGACAGAAAGGAAAGATGAATCTACAGACTCGGAGCCATTGAGAAGCCTCCAGTTGGTGAGACTGGTGGAATCTTGGGAGGAAACAGACTTCAGGTTTTGTCCTTTTCTACTGATGGTGTGGTCAGAAGTTTTCACATCAGAAAACAGGAAGACAGGAGGGATTTGATGAGGTGTGGGGTCTGCCGGTAAATCATTCACAAATGCAAGGCTATAGACCTGAAATAGAGAGACTTTCTCAGAAAGGAAGAAAATAACCATAATTCCTGTTTGAAGGAGACTCTGCTTAGCAAGAAGAAAAGAACGAAATGCCAAAAGGAAAACAAGTGTCACTACAGTGTGCAAATCCCAAAAGAGGACTTCCCTGAAAGAGCTGTCGCAAGAAGGTCTTAGGAAAAGACACAATAAAGTGAGTCACAGGCAGAAAATGCTTGAAGATAAAAACAGAAAGTAAATAGGTCTATAATTCTACCAACATCACTGTAAGTCTTTCTCACAGTGCTTTCCTGTGAAGGCCAGAAAATGCCTTGGCCTTAAGATATGATAAACCAGAAAGAAAATTCTGGAATCTGGGCATTTTATTACGAGAAAGCCACACGCTGCTTCATGAGATGGCGATGCTAGAAGGACATGTCTCTGCAAGCCCGTGTTTAAGAAGGCTGGGCATATGTTTGCAGTTATTTATAAATAAGAACAGTGGACGTTTGCAAGCCAGTGAGTTCCTTTCAGTGTGTTCCCTTTTTCCCTGGGCATACCCCCTCGTTTGAGCCCTCTGCTTGCTCGCCCATCACGTATGGCTGACGCCCTTACTAGAATGAGAAGATGGCTGGTTGAGCACTGCAGGAGTCCTTCTCAGCAAGCTGGTATTAATTATCTCCTGTGCATTTGTTGGCTCTTCCAGTTCTGTTTCCATACACTTTAAGCTGAATTTAGAGGGTGGTAGAGTACGCTTTCATTCTGATAATAAGCAGGTTCCACCTGCCTGGCTTTTTTATTTGTTTGATTGTTTTTGTTTTTTGACATAGTGTCTGGCTCTTTAGCCCAGGCTGGTCCCGAACTCACTGGTGTATCTCAGGCTGACCTTGAACTCGGAACAAACTGCCTGCCTTAGCCTCCCTAGTGCTGGTATTATAGTCGTGCCCCACCACGCCCACCTTTCTGTTTTTGTTGCTGGGGAGTCAGCTCATGGTCTTCAGCTTGCTAGGCCAACTCTTTAACCACTGTGCCATTCCCCAACCTGTCTGGTTTTTTTGAACTCACCCTCTAATTTTGTTTACTAGAGTCTAATTAGTATAGGACTCTGTAAAGTTCTGCAAGTTCAGCCTTGGCCGTATAAGAATAGGAAAAAAAAAAAAAAGAGGCTTCAATGGTACTAGCCTGCATAGGCTCTTATATCAAAAACTTGATCTGTATTTTGGCTGAAACTTACTATAAATGACTCATGCCCAATGGAGATTTTTCTATTTTTTTTTTTTTTTATGTTAAGGAAGCTCTTTTGTTACAAGGGACCAGAAATACCAGGATTTACCTTACAGTAGTTTGAATTAAGAAGGTAAGCTTCTATGTAGAAGAAGCTGTACCTTACTAGTAGTTCTCAAAAAAAAAAAAAAAAAAAATGTTGGGTGAAATATACTGCTTTAAGAGCAAAATAGAGCAGTGGCTCTTGTTTGAGAACTTTAATCAAGAGTAGTTTTCTTTTTTGGAGACACACATTAGCTACTTGGTCTTATTTCTGTGTCTGCTGTGCTTATTAGAAAATGTGAAAGAGATTAAAGACAGGAATCTTGATTTAAGATTCTAGAAGACAAATAAAAGAAGAAACCTTTAATTTTCTCTAAGCAAAAGATTAAAGAAGAAGAAAAGTGAAGTGTCTGATCACATCCGTCTCTTGGTTTACAGTTTGCTGAGGCTCTTGCTTTTTTCAAAGGGAAAAATCAAGATCTTTCAGCTCAGAAAAGGGTGTCCTCAACGGTTGTCCCCACTTTACCTCTCTATCACCGTGGCCCCTTCTTCAGCCACTCACAACCCTCCTCCCTCTGGAGACTGAGTCAGAGCCCCTCATTAAGCCATATCACCAGTTTAAAAAAAATTTTTTTTTTATTTTGAAACAGGATTTCCTTAAGTTACTCAGACTGCACTCGAACTTGTGACACTCTTGTCTTAGCCTCCTGAGTACTCTGGCCAATTTTATCATATAACTTTTGTCTCATCTTCGCCGAAAATCCCAAATATAAAATCATTGTTTGTGTCCTAATGAGAAATACACAATTCCTGTCCTCGGAGTGTTCTTTCTACCTCATATGTGGTAAACTTTTACTCATTCTTCAAGATCCACTTAAAACTTTATCTTATCTGTAAAAGAGTCAGAACTCCCTGAAGTTAACTATTAATCGATTGAAGCTGCTCTAACAAAGTACCATAGACTAGGTGGTTTACAAATAGCCAAACTTCATTACTCACAATTCAGTGGCTAGAAGTCTGAAGCTTATGTACTCAGTGGCTGAGTCATGCTGAGGGCCCTTCTTTCGTTTTCGCTGCTTACTGACTTCTTGTTGGATTCTAACAGGAGGTAGTCCCCTTCTATAAAACACTAAACACATTCACTCACATTCCTGTGGGCTCCACTACACGACCAGAGGGCCTCACCTCCTCACGCTATAACAGGGGGAGTTAGCATTTTAACATCTGCATTCTGAACACTCACTCAAATATAACATCGAATCATCTTCCACTGTCCTCACAAAGAACTTCTTATGACCTACTATAATGTGCATTATCATGTTGGGTTATCATGTAATGAAGCATTTTTTTTCCATCTATGGGTTTTGAGGTCAGTGAGGTCAGAATCCTGCCTTATTAGCTTCAGTGGTTGAAAGACAGCTCTCGCTCTCATAATTTCAGTATCAAATATTGATTTAGAAATCAAGTGTTCCCTGAGGAGGATCATGAAGGTATGACCAGGTCAAGAGAATAAGAAAGGATTGAGGTGTGAGCTTAGGGTGAAGCATGACAAGGAAGCAACCGTGCTGTTGAGTTTGAAACTCACTCTAGGGTTTCCGTTTTTAAGCAGTTTCTGTATATTTGACTTAGTAATTAATTTAACTTCAGGAACACATTTTCTGCTGTTGCATTCTCCAATAAGACATGACTATCTGCTTGCATCACTGGAAGAAGGCACTTATGGAGTGGTGGAATCAAAACAAAAATGCCTCTAGTGCTGGTCTTGAAACACATAATTTAAAGCAATGTCATGATAAGCCAGTGCAGTGGTCTAACTGAAAAAAAAATCCACATAATTGTCTTGAAAATGAATGTCAAATGCTTTTAATCTAGTAGTAATTTTTTTCTGATGGCGTTTAGATGTGTTTTAAGTTGATGACACTTAAGGTGTGTTTTAAAGAACGTAGACTCATGAAATACTAATAAATATTGTACTAAAGTTGTCAACTTTGGGAAAATTGAAGAATCCAGCTGGGAACTTTATTTATTGTGTCTATCTATGATAGTAAATTAAAAATCTCCAAAAAATAAAAAAGTATGAGGTGGATAGCAGTTTGAACTTCCCTGATAACATCTACTTGTTTTCCTTTCTTTTTTTTCCTACATTTTATTGATGTGTATACGTGCAAAATTCAAGGTTCACAACGAGGTTGAACATTTTATGCACATACGTATCTTGTCAAGGTGACAAGGGCTTTCCCACTCTCCTTTTGTCCCTCCCTCTACCCACCCTGCCCTCCCTCATCGCCCACCCTACTCCCCTCTTTCACTTTGTCTTTCGTCTTAAGTTCCATAGGTGTTGTGATCTGGGTCTCTCATATCAGAGAGACCATTTGATGTTTCACCTGCTTCTGACTTACTTCACTAAGCATGATGTTCTCTAGTTTCTTCCATTTGCCTACAAAAGCCTCCATGCTATTGGACTTTATTGATGCATAGTATTCCATTGTGTACAAATGCCACATTTTGTGTATCCACTGGTCAGTTGATGGGTATTTTGGTGCCTTCCATATTTTTGCAATTGTTAGTTGTGCTGTTATGAACATGGGTATACGTATATCCCTGTTATATGTTGTTTTGGTCTCTTTTGGATATATTCCCAGGAGGGGTGTTGCTGAATCAATTAAATACCTAGGAGTATACCTAACCAAGGATGTGAAAGACCTATATAAAGAAAATTGCATTACATTGAAGAAAGAAATTATAGGAGACACTAGAAAATAGAAAGGTATCCCCTGCTCTTGGATAGGCAAAATAAATATAGTCAAAATGACTATACTACCGAAACTGATATACAGATTCAATGCAATTCCTATCAAAATACCTGCAAGTTTCTTCAAAGAATTTGAAACAACAATTCTTAAATTCATATGGAACCAAAAGAGACCGCGAATAGCCAAAGCAATCCTGAGCAATAAGACCAAGGCAGGAGGCATTACAGTTCCAGACATCAGGCTATACTATAAAGCCATAGTTGTAAAAACAATTTGGTACTGGCACAAAAATAGACAGATAGACCAGTAGAACAGAATAAAAGATGCAGAGACAAACCCAAATACCCTCAATTACTTAATCTTCAACAAAGGGACGAAATGCGTACAATGGAGAAAGGACAGCCTGTTCAACAGATGGTGCTGGGAAAACTGGACATCCACATGCAGAAGAATGAATCTAACTACACATCTATCACCTTGCACCAAAATCAAATCAAAGTGCATCAAAGACTTAAACATTAAAAATGGAACACTAAGCCTTCTAGAAGACAAAGTAGGCAAATTTCTGAAAAACATAGGGGTAGGCAAAGACTTTCTTGACAAGTCACCAACAGCAAAAGAAATTATCCCCATTGTTAACAAATGGGATCTTGTCAAACTAAAACGTTTCTGCACAACCAAGGAAACTATCAACTATGTAAAAAGAGATCCAACAGACTGGGAAAAAATATTTACCACCAACATCTCAGATAAGAAGCTTATAACTAGAATATACAGGGAGCTAAAGAAAAGTTAGCCTACCAAAATAAAGGATCCTATTGAAAAGTGGGCAAATGAAATGAAGAGACAGTTCACTCATGAAGAAATGCAAAAGGCCAGCAGATACATGAAACAATGTCCAACATCTCTAGCCATAAGAGAAATGCAAATCAAAACATCGCTAAGATACCATCTCACCCCAGAGAGAATGGCCTACACCAACAAGTCAAATAATAATCAGTGCTGGCCTGGCTGTGGGGAGAAAGGAACCCCTCTACACTGCTGGTGGGAATGTAAATTCTTACAACCACTTTGGAAAACAGTATGGAGATCTCTTAAAAGACTAGAAATAAATATCCCCTTGGATCCAGCGACACCCCTCCTGGGAATATATCCAAAAGAGACCAAAACAATATATAAAAGAGATAAATGTTTTCCTTTCTTAATGTTAGAATGTATGCAGAGGTACTACTGTTCAATGAAGTTTTGTGTGATGCTGTATTTACTATATAAAAACCTAATAAAAGCATAGCTTCCCTCAAGTATACCACATGTAATATGAGGATCAATTACCAGTTGTAATATTCTCTCAAACAAAGGAGTATAAACATTCAGTATGCAGATTCTAGGCTCTTGCTTTTGTTTGCAAGCTTGAAAACAAATTATGATTCAAAGGATTCTTTTTTGTAATTTTTAATTTTCTTAAAGGTACTGGGCCCAGGTCTTTCACACTAAACTACATCCCTAGCTTTTTGCCTTTTTTTTTTAAAAAAAATTCTTGAGCAAATTTCATGTGATAATTTTTCCTTTCCTATTTTGAGCTGTGTGGGGGTCTTTTATTTTTCCTTGAAAGAACCTGACAGGAAATGATCCTTGCCACTAAGTTAAAAGGGAGCATATTTACATAGTTCCTCATGGTGTGACCAGGAAATCCTGTGTAGAAAAAAAAGTCATCAAGAAAGGAGAAAAAAAAAGAAAAGTCTTTTTAAACTGTGTTTTCTTAAACTTCTGACCCAGGGAGTCATGAAAGATAAAGTCAGCTAATTTCTCTCCCTCTCTTTTCTCCTCTGTCTCCCTCTTTCTTTCTCTCTCTTTAACCATAGATTTTAGCATGCAGCATCCTGTGTCCATGCTTGTTTGTTTCTTCTTGAAAAATTAAGAAGGTGATGATTTCAGATGTACTTGTGTCCCAGTCCTGGGACATCGCAGGACCAGTGGGAAAGTTGAATTTCCATGCCAAAGAGAAGGCATTTCTGAGTTGTGGGTGTCTGGTCCCCTGCATGGTAGGCCCTTTGGTCTTCTGCTAACTTTTGTGAGTCAAAGACAAATCACATTGGCTCTGTGATCTCTTCTGAATGACAGCGACACTGCCAGCCAGGAGGGAGCTGTCACCTCAGATTCCACAGCAACTTGAGCAGCTGCAGCTGCCGCCTTCGAGAAACCAGAAGCTTTCATGTTTTGAGTGCACTTTTAGTTTTGCTAGGAATGCGCAGGCTTGTTGCAGTTGCTTTGCAGGACTCTGGTATGTGAAATCTGTCACACAGCCAATTCCAATTTGGGTAATAATATGATAACTCTTTGAGCGCGAGGCGCCGTGTACTAAATTTTGCTTGAGAGTTCACACATTCTTGCTGACAAGTTCTGTGAACCCAGTGTTATAAATAGGAAAACTACCCAGCATGTCTAAAGGTACATGATGAGTCAGTTCTATAAATGGTAATCTGGCAGCCCATCTATTCTCAATAACTTTCAGCCATTTATTTTTCTCTCTATAAAATATTTTATCCTCAGGCAGGATAAGGCGCCTTTACTGACGCCTGAGTCTGAGAACTAGCAAGTTAAGTCAATTTCTCTAGACCTAATGTATCCGGAAGGGGCACTATCACTGAAATTTAGGGACAAAAAAGAAATGGCACTGCTTATATGAATTTGACTATGGTGGTTTCTTTGTTTTTAAATGTGACTTATTCTTAAATTCTCTTTCTTTGTACAAAAGGCAGACTCTGCCTTCTCCTGATCTGATCTCTCTTTCTTTAACTGCTTTCCTAACTTTGCTGTTCTTGTCACTTGGAAAGTGTCAACAAGATATTTAAGGTTGTGTTACAGTGATCACAATTCCTCCTTGTTCCCTTGGCTGAGAATCATAACCTTCAACATAACTGGTGTTGAGACTACTTGAAACGTAGTTGAATTCTTTAATTGGCTAAAAGGGCTTTCATTGTGCAAGAGTAAAATCAGGGGAAACTAAAGTCCTAATGTGTTTCTACTATAGAAGGTCATTCTTAATGAAGGGGTTACAGGCATCTGCAGGCACTTGTTTCTCTCTGTACCTCTGAGGCTTCTGGTACTGCCTAATATGTGGCATAAACACAAGTGGTTTGTATTTATTTATTTACTTATTCATTAATTCATTTATTATTTTACTTTCTTCTTTTTTAGGGTAGTGAGGTTCAGGCCGAGGGCTTTCACACTGATCTACATCCTCAGCCTATTTTTGTTTTTTCACTTTGAGACAAGGTCTCACCAAGTTGCTAAGTTGCTCAAATGGGCTCAAATTCACAGTTATTCTGTCTCAGTCTGGTGGAATACAAGGATTAGAGGAATGCACTAGTGAACTCAACTAGAAAATGCTAGAAAGCATGGGTGAATAAATAAGAAAGCAAATAAATGGGATGCTTTCAGGACATCGCCATTCTGGGGGAAGAAAAAGAAACAAGGCTAAGTGATTAATTCCTTTAGTCATTTTTTCTTGTTTTAATAACATAAATGTATAATGTATGCCTACACTAGGGATTACAATATGCTTTTCTAATATGATCTATAGTATTAAGATGTTTGTTTTATTTTTCATATCACAGCTACCCATTTTGGTGGTTGCCTTCATATTCTCAGAGTGTGTGTGGTCAGAGGTTTAGCAAAATTCCCAGAAAATGCTCTGGTATATTGCTCCAAATGTTCAGAGAGCATGCATCTTGAGCTCATTATCATTATTTATTTTGGGATTTTTTTCAGTTGCAGTGTCTTATCCTAGTTCCTATACTCTAGTTCCTTACATGTCAGTGTTATATCCAAAGGTAACTTCTTCAGCTGGGGCCCATTGCCGTATGGCACATTGACTACAACATTAGTGAATAAGTATAGTGCTGCATGGTCCAGGTGCCTCTCGAGGTGTCTGGTCATGTTGACAATTAAACTCAGCAGTCATAATAGTGTTTGAGAGAACACTCAGATTTCAGCCTATTGTACACACTCTGGTGAAAGTTGACAATTACTATTGTTGCACAGTTTTAATATATGAGATTGGTGACAGACATACAAAAATGAAAACTGTACTGAGTTTCTTCTTGAAGAGTGGTAGGTCCAGTACTTTAGTCAATCCTTTATGATACAACTGTAATTCAAGAAATAAGTGAATAAAGTGCTTATGAACATGGTGATTAGCTTTATTAAGGATAGTCCCGAACCCTCGCGACAGCATGAGGATTGTGACATAGGACTCAAAGAATGAGCATGAGGTTCTGACAAAAAAGATGTTAAGGAAGTGGTGTCTCATGAAATAGGAGGAGAGAGATGACCAAGAAACCTGTATGGGAAGCTAGTTATGTTGCTGTTTCAGGGCCTTAGCTCTGGAGACAATGTGAGTAATTCCATAGTTGTTGTAAGGACGGAGCCAGAGTCAAACTTTTTGGATTAAAACTCAGCCTCTGCTACTCATTAGTTTATGAATTTAGGGCAAGTTATTGCAACTCTCTGTGCCTCAGTTTACCCATCTATAAAATGAGGATATTAAAATATATCTCATAAAGTTATTGTAAATTTTAAATTGATTCAGCTGGGGTTAGAACATTATCTGGCATATCTTGGTTGAATTAAATAAACACTATAGAATAAAATGGGAATACCATAGGGAAAATTTTAGGAGAACTTTCAATGGATAAGGTAAAGATTAGGACTAAGTCTACTATTAATTTTAGTAGACTACTATTCACTTAATGTAGTAAATTAGAAGAAAAAATTTTGGTTAAAAATAAAACCTGAATGAAACAACAATATTTCTTAAGACATAGGTGAGGTTAAAATAATCAGTGAGTGGAAACAAACATACAAAGACACATAGGAGTATCCAGATCATATCTAGATGCTAGCGCTGATTATTGGGATGATCAGAGGTGGGAAAGTCAAGCTTCAGTGTATGTGTACGTGAAAAGCTGAAGGTAACCTGTAGGTATAAAGCGAGAAGAAATGAAATGCTGCTCAAGTTGTGAAAACAGAGTCAGAAAATCTTTGTTTAGTGAAGTAGGGGATATGACAAGAATTTTTTATTCCATATCATTCCATAAATAGAAAAAGTATTTAAGCTTCCTGAGTAGCCCAAGTGTGTATAAACACACACACACACACACACACACACACACACACAATCAAATTCACAGATGTAAATAGGATTGAAATAGGTGGAAAAGATACACCATGCCATATCTCTATGTACAAATACTAGAGATTGAACCCATGACCTTCACACCAAACAAAATCTTTAGCCCCATTTATTTTATCATTTTTTAAATCCTAAGACAGCACTGTTACTAAGTGCAAAGATTCACACTTGTGACCTTCCTGACTTGGCTTCTAAGAATACTGGGATTACAAATGTGCACCAACATGCCCAGCATACTATGCCAACACCAATTAGAAAGGAGGGGGTAGTCTATTAACATTCAGTAAAGTAGATTTCAGGGCAACTAAAATTGCTAGTTCAAAGGAATAATATTGCATACTGAGAGTAGGACTAAGCCATTAGGAAAATATAGGAAACCTAATTGTGTACAGACAAAACAATATACATAAAGGAAAAATAAAAACATGAAGCAAACATTGACAGAGTTGGAAAGTGAAATAGACATGCTCAAAATCATATTTATCAAAAAGATACACAAGACTTGAACAATACAAGAAAATAACACACTTATTGATGCATACAATGACTTCAATTTAAAAAAAGCAGAATACGCTTTAAAAAAAGCAGCAAGATATACTATATATTAAACCACTTAATAAAAACAACAGAAGTCATATAGAATGAACTCTTCAACCATAGTGAAATCAAACCAGGGCTTTATGCCACAAGGATAATAGAAATGTTTGAAAACACCTCTGAGTTAAACAACGTACCTGTAAGTAACCAGGAACGAAAGAGCAAGTAATTTTAAAAAGAAGAGAATGAAATGAAAATACAAAATAACAAAATATGCAAGATAAGCATCAAATGCTTACGTGAGAGGACAGTTTTCAAATCTGTAATATTTTATCTCAAGAAACTGGAAAATGCAAAAGAAAATAAACCCAAAGTTAGGAAAATGAAGAAAAACAAAAGACTGAAAATTACTTAATTTAAAATGTAATAATGAGAAAATTAATGAGTTTTGGGCTGCTATGACAAAAGTGTTCCATACTTGGTGCTTATAAACCACAGAAGTTTATTCCTCACAGTTCTGGAGGTTGGGAAGCCAGTGATCACCGATGGCGGCAGAATTAATATCATGTGAGAAACTGTTTCCTGGTTTACAAATGGTGTTTTCTGCCTCCATCCTTTCCCAGTGGAAGAAGGAAGACGGGATATTTATATACAATCACTAATTTTGTTCTTGAAAGCTCTGAAAAAACACTGATGAAGATGAGTTCATGCTCACAAATTTCAAGCCATGTGAAAAAATGAAATACTACAAAAGAATGTCAGCAGATGCAGCAAATAAAAGATTCATATACAGAAATTTAAACAAAAATTAAACTTGGTCTGTTTAAAAATTTCTCGAAAGTGCTTGGGTGAAAAGAAGACATAAAGGAGCCGAATACTTTGGAGAAGCATCAGAAAGATCGAGAAAGTACTATCTATAAAGTATAGAAAATATATCAATAAAGGTATACATAATGAAATTAGTTATTTGAGCAGGTTCAAATAGCAGATTAGACATAACTCAGGAGAAATATAGTGAACAGAAGAGAAATTAGAAAGTTGACTCTGATGGAAAGGTAAGGAGTTGAAGATGTACATGTGCGGCAAACAGAAGATAAAGGCTGAAATTAGGGATCAGTTAGAAGACAGCTGATTCAAATGTCTGGTACAATTTTCCAAGATCGATTATGGAAGAAGGCATGTCAGAGTTATGAGGAGGGCTGGTCATGAGTCTAGAAGAAAATGAGAACTTGAATTACCTACTGAATATGTAAGTGTGATGCCCTTGATTTAGCTGTTCTTTTGAGCTCCAGGCCTCAGAGTGCTAAAATAGACTTGTTTTTCATTAAAAAAAAAAAAGCAAATTGAAGCCCAGGAATGTTTTGGACATTACCCTAAAAGGGAGGAGCAGAAATTTACGCCTACAGGTCAGAAGAAAGGACTGGCTTGAAACTAACTCAAGCTGAGGTGAAAAGAAAACATAAAGGAGCAGAATACTTTGGAAAATATCAGAAAGATTGAGAAATCTTGAGATGATGAACGTGAGATTCCAAATGTTTGTTTTTGCACAGACTCTTAGATGAACATATGATAAACACAGTCAATAGTTCATTTATATATAATTTGATCCACTGCAGTAAATATTTTGTCCATAGAAGTTGCTCATTAAAGTTAAATTATTGTCAGATGGTAATGGCAAATTAAATATGGAAGCTGCTTTAGGAAGGCACTAATTTATTCCTGAAAGTACCAAGGGCACCTTGCAAGAGGAGGTGATTTTGAGCAGGTGATAACCACTCAACATAATTTCCTTTTCAGTGTAGTTCAAAGAGGATGGGTATTTTGTAAGTAAACTATGGTGATTTTTAAATAGAGGGGAAGAGATACCCAAACTCATATATATATACAATGCATTGTGTCTGTCATAAATTTATAGTTTTATTATATTATAGCTTTATTATATATTTACTTCTATTTGCTGGGTTTTCTGCTTCCTAAGATGAATTTTTAACAATAGCATAATAAACGGAATTTTTAATAATAGCATAAGAAGCTTTGACTCAAACAGAATTAGTTATTATGGTACTTAAAGTAGCAGGATTGCAACATATACACAATTGATTTGTTTAACAATTCGTAAAATTTATGATGTGTTTAAAATTTCCTACAAATAATATTTAAGAAAACCCATTTCAGAAGATATTTTGGGCAACAGAAGCCAATAATTAAGAATTTTGGCTTTTCAGGCTAATGTATCTGCTCTACTGACTACTAGCTATTTGATTTTAAGGCAATTAAGTGGACTCT
Organism: Ctenodactylus gundi; assembly: GCA_004027205.1. Taxonomy (NCBI): domain Eukaryota; kingdom Metazoa; phylum Chordata; class Mammalia; order Rodentia; family Ctenodactylidae; genus Ctenodactylus; species Ctenodactylus gundi. The sequence continues at coordinate 219,332 of PVKB01001619.1, forward strand.
GTCTTCATGAATAAAAAGATGGCAATGTGAGGACCTACCTCAAAGGCTTATGAAGATTGAATCAACTCTAACCTGTGACATAAAATGGCTGATAGTGCTCAAAAAACTGGTAGTCTTCATTATAATTAAACATTTCATTGGTTCTCTCATTATATATTCAATCACCACTTCCACAAATGAGAAAGCATTGATACATATAAATTGTGTAATTAATAATATGGATGTGCTTGGTGTTAAAACAAACTTCAATGGTAAACATGTGGAACACTAGAAAAAGAAGTAAAGAAATAAAGAATGAAAGAGAGAGAAAGAGAATGGGAACAAACAATGGAAGAGTGAGAAAGCAAGCCCCTTGCATTTGGCAGTGCAATCCCCAGCACTCCTGGGAACTCACACATGCTGTCCCATTCAACCTGCCCAACCATCTTGCAGAAGAGCAGTATCTCTGCCTTCAGAGTAACAGCAAAATTCTGTTCCAGGCACCCTACAGACAAGGGCAGAACCGTGTCTGTACTCCTAATCTCCCATCCTCTCTGCCTCTTTTGGTGCTCTAGTTTTAATCAAGTGAAGCAGTCTGTGCCCTAAGTTTCATTTACTCTTCCTGTTGTGTATGTAACCATGCTGGAAATATCTGATGAAATAATTATGATTTTCAAAACTTCTGGTTGATCTCTGAGAGGTTACCAATATAAAGGTCACAAGGTCTGACATGATGCAATTATAGTTACATGATAGATGGATACAACCAATACAAGTATATTTATCAGAAAAAAATAATGAGTCAGAGCCTGATTATAACTAAATAAAAGACCAAATCTGTTGAGGATCTTAGAGCTTGACTATTTGGGTAGCCTTAGGAATGTACCCCTTAAGTTTTAGAAATAAAGAGAAATAGTTAGAAAAATGTAACAAAAGAAATAAGTGCCTGCATCTTCTATGGATTATCAGATACTTAAAAACATAATAAACAGTTATTGTACCCTAGAAAATCGTACATAGGGTTGTATATATGTGTAGATATATAAAGACACTTTGAAAATTAAAGATTGTTATGGGCTAGAGGGTTGGCACAGCAGTTAAAGCAATTAACTAGCAATAGCAACTACAAGGCCCTGAGTTCATTTCCCCAGTGCTACAAAGAAGGCTGGGCGTGGTGGCACATGTCTGCAATCCCATTACTCAGGAGGCTGAGAAAGCAGGATTGCCATGAGTCCAAGGGTAGCCTGGGCTCTACAATGAGTTCAGGATCAGATCTGGGCTAAAGAGAGAGACCCTATCTCAAAAGAAATGAAAATATAAAAAAATTAAAGATATTGAAAGAAAGCATTTTATTTCACTTGCATAGAAGAAATGTATACATCACTTGGAATAAAAGATAAATCCAGTATTTAAATTTTTAGATGACTTAGACTTTGGATTTTCTACCTTCCTGAGTTTCTTCTATACTTTAGATATTTCTAATTTAATATTTGCTTGTAGTACAGCTGTGATTAACTTCTAACTTGAAGCCCTGAATTTGAATTCCAGTCTTAGAGCTCCCTCTTCTGTTTACTATTAGGTAGGAGCAGTCCTAATTTTATCAATGAATTCACAGATTGGATGAGAATTTCTATTTCCATGTTTCTAAGACTAAGTTTCTGAAATAAGAGTGTAAATTACTGATTTTAATAGTCATACTTAATTACTTTTCCTAAAGTAAAATGGGTAATTACCAAGAAATGTTCTTGTTTGCCACAAAACATCTAAACTGCTTTTATCCTGGGGCCAGGAGGTTTTTTTCTAATCATATGGGTGGAAGAGAGGCACCACACTGGAGACAGGAGAAAGTGACATTATGCAGTTATCACCTGTCGAGTGGAGCTCTAGGTTCTCCTCAGTCATTATTTCTGAGAGTTCAGGGATTGCTGGTTTGACAGATGTAGAAACTGAGGTACTGAGAGTGTAAGTGATTTTCTCAGGATCACAAAAGTTCCAGAGCTAGGCACCAAGGCTTTCACAACTCCACCTGTATCCCCTCCTACTTGAAAAGTTGTAGAGAGACAGGCAGAAGAGTGGCATATGTCAGGAAAGAATGTGCTATCCCTTTGTCCATTTACTCACTTAACAAGCTTGGTTAGATTTTTGTATTATACAGTATATATTGTTAAAGTAGTCTAAATATATTTTCATTTATAATAATAAGTCTGAATGAAAAATACTGATAGAATTATATAAACTCTTCATTACCTAGTAATATGACTAAATACTGTGTTCATAACCTTTTGCTCAAAGTCACAAGAGGTGGAAAGAATGAAAGAAATGCTAATTTTTATATAGTGCTGTGTACATATTAAATGTTTCGTGTATTTTTTAAATTAATTGTCACAACAACCTTAAAATATGAGCCATCATTGTTTCATCCTTTATGAAAAGTGGATAGATTTTATTTTTAACAAAAGCTTTAGGTTCACTGTAAAATTTGGGAGAAGGTGTGGAAGGTTCTTATGTACCACTGATCCACACGAGGACAATCTCCCCCGTTACTACCCTGCACAACACAGAAAACGTATTAGAGTCGACGGGCCTATACCACACATCATTACAATCCAGGGCCCGTAGTCTACAGCAGGGTTACTCTTAGTTTTGTGAATTTTGTGGGTTTGGATACATTCTGTGATGTGGATTGGGAAGTTTCCCTACCGTAAACAGTAGGCATGCTTCACTTATTTACTCCTCCCCTGTCCTCAGTATCTGACAATGGCACATCTTTTTACTATCTTGATGGTTTGGACATTTTCCAGAATGTCATTTCTTCAAAAATTATAGAGTCCAGCTTTAACTGCTTTCAAGTCTTGACATTTATAGATCAAGTTGCTATAAATACTCCTGTGCAAATATTTACATGTAAATAGGTCTTTGATTCCACGTAATAAATAGAAAAGGATGCGTATGCTGAATGATGTGGTGGGGGTACATTTAGTTTATTAGAGAAACTTCCGGGGTGTCTTCCAAATTAGATATGCCATTCTGTATTCCCTTCAACAGTGAATGAGAATCTTGCTGGAACTCAGCACTGTCTGCGTAGGTGTTGATTTGTAATTATCCTAATGAGATGCTCACTCCTTTTGGCCTGTCCCGGTAGTCATAGTTCACTTGTGTTGTCTAGATACAATTGTGAAGAATAGCCCTTGTTTCACTGTTTTAAATATCCCAGGTTGGACAATGTGCTATACACCCTTCCAGTTATTTATGTTTTAAACCTTGAGGACTCCAAAGGAATGTATCCAAGATTTACACAGTTGCCCAAGGTGTGTAAATTGTCCTGTACTGGAACTGGAAGAAATTCTGCCCAACACAAACACTGACAATCTCCTGTTGGGCCAAGCTCTATGACCCTTTCATAATTTCCTCAGGTTGTTTTTGACTGTCTCTTGCCTGTTAAGGAATATGATTGATTGTTTATGTTGCAGATGTTGCAGTCTATGTCATAGTGAGGTTAACCTTTCTACATAAAACATAATTCTGTTTTCAAAGTGTAACACAGGTTCCTCTGGTGCTATGGCTTGTGAACACTAACAGCTCTTTGAATGCCTGCATTTGGTTGCTTTGGAGGTTCATTACCATAAGTGCCTTGCTAGGTCACATGAAAGGCTCTGATGATATTAAAGGCTATCTTATTTTTGCTCAATATTCCATCATTTCTGAAGTCTCTGTCAGATCAAAGTGTTGACCTTGTTGAATAATAAATTTGCTAATGATTTCCTGTTAAAGTAGTGCTATTGTTAGAGAAGCGAGAGTTCTTTGTAGTCAAAGGTGGAGTTATGTTTAGAACCTACAATCTACTCATTTGTAAAGAAAGATGTCCACAGGTTATGTGTGCTGTCTAAATGCAGGGTGATATGTGAGGTTGGGCAGGGTTAAAGTTGAGACTGCATGAATATCAAAGGTATCTTTCAGGTAAAAACTTTTAAAAGATAATGAAGAAGAAAGGAGAAACAGCCTCAGAATTATGGGAGTACAGGAGAAGACTGAGGACAAAACAAAAGGCTTAAAGGACATGTTTAATGAAATAATGGAAGAAAATTTCCCAAATCTAAGAAAAGAAATGAACATGGAACCATTGCAGGCATATAGAACACCAGACAACTTTGATCAGAAGAGACCCTCATCAAGACACATCATAATTAAAATTCTAGAAACCCAACACAAAGAGAAAATACTAAAAGTGGTAAGAGAAAAACAGAAGGGGACCTACAAAGATAAGCCCATCAGGATAACTGCAGACTTCCCAATCCAGACTCTAAAAGCCAGGAAGTCATGGAGCTATTTTATCCAAGCACTAAAAGAACATAAATGCCAACCAAGACTGCTATATCTAGCAAAATTATCTTTTAATTTAAAGGAAGAACTTAAAACTTCCCATGATAGAGAAAGCTTAAAGGAATTTACAGCCACTGGGCCAGTCTTGCAGAGAATACTTTTTCCCCCATTTTATTGATATGTATTAGTGCAAAACCTAAGGTTCACAATGAAGTTGAGGATTTTGTGCACATACATGTCTTGTCAAGGTGACAAAGACTTTCCCACTCTCCTTTTGTCCCTCCCTCTACTCACCTCCCCACCCTACCCACCTGTTTCACTTTTTTTGTTTGTTTGTTTTAAGTTCCATAAGAATTGTGATCTGGGTCTCTCATATCAGAAAGACCATTCGATGTTTCACCTTCTGCTTCTGACTCACTTCACTAAGCACGACATTCTCAAGTTTCTTCCATTTGCCTGCAAAGGCCTCCACGCTGTTGGACTTGACAGATGCATAGTATTCCATTGTGTATAAATACCACAGTTTGTGTATCCATTGGTCTGTTGGTGGGTGTTTTGGTGACTTCCATATTTTAGCTATTGTTAGTTGGGCTGCTATGAATATAGGTATACATATGTCTCTGTTGTGAGTTGTTTTGGCCTCCTTTGGATATATTCCCAGGAGGAGTGTCGCTGGATCGAAGGAGATATTTATTTCTGGTCTTTTAAGAGATCTCCGTACTGCTTTCCAAAGTGGTTGTAAGAATTTACATTCCCACCAGCATTGTAGGAGAGTTCCTTTATCCCCACAGCCTCGCCAGCATTGATTACTATTTGACTTGTAGATATGGGCCATTCTCTCTGGAATGGGATGGTATCTTAGCATTATTTTGATTTGCATCTCTCTTATGGCTAGAGATGTTGAACATCTTTTCATGTATCTATTGGCCACTTATACTTCTTCGTGATTGAACTGTCTTTTCATTTCGTTTGCCTCCTTTTCAATAGGACCCTGTATTTTGGTAGGCTTACTTTTCTTCAGCTCCCTGTGTATTCTAGTTATGAGCTTCCTATCTGAGTTATTGGTGGTGAATATTTTTTCCCAGTCTGTTGGTTCTCTTTTTACATTGTTGATAGTTTCCTTTGCTGTGCAGAAGCTTTTTAATTTGACAAGATCCCATTTGTTAATAATGGGATAATTTCTTTTGCTGTTGGTGTCTTGTCAAGAAAGTCTTTGCCTACCCCTATGTCTTTTAGATATTTGCCTAATTTGTCTTCGAGGAGGTTCTGTGTTTTGCTTTTAATGTCTAGGTCATTGATCCACTTTGATTTGATTTTGGTGCATGGTGATAGGTGTGTGACTAGATTCATTCTTCTGCATGTGGATGTCCAGTTTTCCCAGCACCATTTGTTGAACAGGCTGTCCTTTTCCCATTGTATGCATTTGGCCCCTTTGTTGAAGATAAAGTGATTGAGGGTATTTGGGTTTGTCTCTGCATCTTCAATTCTGTTCCACTGGTCTATCTGTCTATTTTTGTGCCAGTACCAAATTGTTTTTACAACTATTGCTTCATAGTACAGTCTGATGTCTGGAAATGTAATGCCTCCTGCCTTGTTCCTGCTGCTCAGGATTGCTTTGGCTATTCTTGGTCTCTTTTGATTCCATATGAATGTAAAAATTGTTATTTCAAGTTCTTTGAAGTAACTTGTAGGTATTTTGATAGGAATTGCATTGAATATATATATATATCAGTTTAGGTAGTATAGTCATTTTGACTATATTTATTTTGCCTATCCAAGAGCGGGGGATACTTTTCAATTTTCTGATGTCTCCTATAACTTCTTTCTTCAGTGTAATGTAGTTTTCTTTATATAAGTCCTTCACCTCCTTGGTTAGGTATACTCGTAGGTATTTAACTTTCTGTTGAGCTATTGAGAATGGGACTGTTTTTCTGAGTTTTTGCTCTGTAGGTTCATTGTTAGTGTAGAGAAAAGCTATTGATTTTTTAGTGTTAATTTTGTAGCCTGTGACTTGGCTAAATTTTTTTACTATTTCCAGAAGTTTCGTAGTGGAGTTTTCGGGATCTTCCATGTAGATAATCATATCATCTGCAAATAAGGAACGTTTGAGCTCCTCCTTTCCAGTGCAGATTCCCTTTATTTCATTTTCTTGTCTGATTGCTATGGCAAGTGTTTCAAGGACTATGTTGAATAAGAGTGGTGAAAGTGGGGAGCCTTGTCCTGTTCCTGATTTGAGAGGAAACAATTTCAATTTTTCTCCATTTATAGTGATATTTGCTGCAGAGAATACTTAAAGAAAATTTAGAAAGTGAAAGGGAGGCCAGCGACACTGATGACCCCAGAGGAAAATCGACAACAGCTAGACGAGAATGAGCTGAGAAAAAAATATGGTAGTAATCAGTGAAATATGAGTAAATAAGTTATGAAAGTTAAGAAACTCTGAAATAATTAAATTTGGCTTCATATTTGTTACTTTAAGTATATTTGTGTGGTATAGATTTAAGTTCATTTAATGTAGCAATGTGATATAGTTTTAACTTTTTTTCATCATAGCAATTCATCTATTAAATCACTGATGAAAATTTATCCTAAGAAAACTGATTGATGAAAAGATAACACTGTGAATGTACAAATATTATACCTTCCAGTATTCAGCTAAGGCATTTGAAATTTAACTTTTTTTTCTTCTTCTTTCCCATACTTACTAGTCATTTGAACTACATGCTTGCAGTTATTTTCTAATGTGAACTGGTGGGTAAGGCCAGTTTTAAGAATAGCAACAAAGATATAGCAAAATATAGAAAAAAAAAAACCTTTTGGTAAATATCCCAGTAAAGGGATTGGTTGGATTCAGAGAAGAGGCATCAAGATTTAACTATTGCGACCCATTCGAGGAATAGAAAGCTGATTTAGAATGGTGACTTAAGTGAAATGACTTAGGTGTGGATGATTAATATGTTAAACACCGTATGGTTTATCTGACTTGGAAAACCCAGAACACAGACATTCTTTGGAACCACATGAAGTGATAGCCTGAGAATTGGGGGAAGGCATAGTGAGGGGGTGGGAGGGTAGAAAATGGGAAGGGATTGTATAGTCAATATGATACATATGTGTACAAAACACCTAAATTCATTGTAAATACTATGTATTACATATATATATATATATATATATATATATATATATATATATATATATATATATATATATATATATATATATATATATATATATATATATATATATATATATATATATATATATATATATATATATATATATATATATATATATATATATATATATATATAGTAGGGAAAATCTTGTAAAAGACATTCTAGGGGCATATGAAAAGTGTGAAGGGAAGTATTTTGCTTCCATTTTTACAAAGATGATTGTGGGCTCTAAGACGCTAACTAGTATGATACTGTTCCTGCTAAAACTATTTATCTACAGAGTGACTTATGTTTTTTTCTTTACAGAGTGATGTAATAGACAGAAACCTATATATTATTTGACAGTCTACACAAGGATACATAATGCAGAAATGCATATTTTCATCAGGAAAAATTCAAGATAGAGGTTAAGGTTATTAACTTTGGCAATTAGCAGAGTACCTCTCAGTAAGATACTATGAACTTAGTTTGGGTGAGTGGCTAATGAAACACTATGAGTGATATTTTAAAAAAGTCATTCTCTCCTTGAGCTTTTTTCCTTATACAAAACCCAAATTATATACTTCTTTTCTTTTCTCTCTTGGATTACAAATGTATATAAGTATATGTCATTAGCTTTCTCACTTTTCTGATTTTTATGTGGTAATGAAAGGACTTTTTGTGGATAATGAGAGAGAAATATTTCAAAGTTTTTATGTTTTACATAGAAATCTCTCAGAAGAATTTTCACAAATCCAGTTAGCTGAGACATGGAAAAATCATTGGAAAGAATACTTCACCAGTTTTTCAGTATCTTCATTTTCGTTGCTTATTAGAGATTGCCAAAGTATATTCTGATGTACATTACCAAAACTTTCAATATTTTTATACATACATTTCGTGTGTCTAGCCTCTTTACAGCCCATAATCAGGTGAACTGTTCATGCTGTAGTTAAGTGAAGACTGCTTCATGCTAGGAACACCCTAGTGTGTTGTCATGGAAATGCCATGATCTCTGATTCAGCATTAGGATTTTTGGCCACACTAAGGAAATAAACTTGGAGACAAGGCAAGTTAATAGTTTGTCTTTAAGAAGATCCAAAATACTTCTGTTACACTTACCCTTGCTTATGCAACAGACATATTCTTTTGAGAATATACATAATATAGACATGCATATGTGTGTGTATATGATTTTTAGAAAAGTTAAGTTCCATGATTTATACAGAACACTTCTCACGGTACTGAAACTGTAGTAGGGAGATTTATAAAGATGTCTTCCCACGCTGCCCATCTCATGACTATTCAGTCCAATATTAATCTTGATATCGTCTTGAAGGGTTTCCATAGTAATTAAGACTACTAATTAGCTGACCTGAAAATGGTGGAAGTTTTTTGGGTTAACTAGGTGGGTCCAGTTTCATCATAGGAGTTCTTAAGAGCAGAGTGAGAAGGTAGAGCTCTCAGTCAGAAAGATGCGGGGGAAGGGAAGCCAAGGAGAGTTGAAGTATGAGAGACACTTTATCCAGTGTTGTTGTGAGCCCAAGAAAGCAGCCTCAAGAATGTGAGAAACAACCCCTGGCTGACAGTGCACAACAAAATAGATGCCTCAGCCCACCAATTGCATGGGATTGCGTGCTGCCCACAACTTCTGTGGACGTGGAAGCCGGTTCAACTCTGGAGCCTCCAGAAATAAATTTAGCTTTGTCAGCACCTTGCTTTGAACCTCACGGAATGCAGAGAATTATCCATACTCTTCGAATTTCTGACCTATCACACTGTGAAATAATAATCCTGTGTTATTTTCAGCAGGTGAATGTAGTAATTTGTCATGACAGAGGTATCAAACTGACACAGATGCACAGCCATGGCAAAGAGCTTTTTATTTCTCTCTCTCTCTCTCTCTCTCTCTCTCTCTTTGATCCATGGTTTTCTCATTGTCCTTCTCCTCTCTCATCAGTATCCTTAGATTCTTTGCGTGTCTTTATGTGTTACTGGCTTATTTGAAACCAGGGGGGCCGTTAGGAAGAGAAACTTCACTTTCTGTGTAGAGTCTTGCTCTGTTCTTGCTCATTTTTCGTTGTTCATTCCTTTCATATAGCAAATGTCAGAGGCTGAGATGAGAGGGTTTTCAATACATTTGAGAAAGAACAAGAGGACCATTCTAACGGGAGGGAACATTACAATAAAAAAATCTGCAAAAGTTTCCTTGGACAGTCTACGGAGGGCATGAAACACCAGACCTGTACAACTTGAGGAGAGAGTCATTTTGGCTCATGGTTTCAGAGTACTCAGTTCATGCGCAGTTGGCTCCATTGCTTTTGGGCCTAAGGAAACAGTATAAGAATATACCAAAGGAAAACTACTTACCTTTTGGCAGCCAGGAAGCAGAGAAGGCAGGAAAAGAGATAGAGAAAAAGGAGTCGGGGTAAGACATACCCTTCAAGTTCATACCCCCAGTGACACTTAATTCCTCCAACTGAACTTCAACCCCCCATAGGCCATTCAGCTATGAATTCATCAATAGATTAACTCATTGATAATGTCACACCCTCATGATCCAATCAGTTTTCCAGTCCTCACCCTAAACACCGCAGCATTAGGGATCAAGTCCTTAATACCTGAGTCTCTGAAGGCTGCTGTACATTTCGCCTACAACAGAGAGTCTATCAAGTCCCGAAGGGGTTATAAGGGGTGGTTTATTTCCAGATGTACAAGAAAGCTGTCAAGGAGTTTTAGAGAGTAGAGTGACACGATGCAAGGCTGCTAGGTAGAAAAGCTCGAAGAAACCAAGATGAGGAGCAGCACAGTGAATAAAAATGTTGAGACAGTGATCCAGGAGATAAAATCCAGTGGTTGGCTCAGAATAATGGAAACATAGAAGCTGAGGATAGCCTATTTGGAGTGTAGTTTAAAAAAAGTGTTTACAAAGAAGCTCTTCTTTCAGTTTCTAGAGTGTCATTATTATTTCCACTTGTGCTAGTGAGTTTCACTGCTCCAGGCAGGCTGGCCTTGCTTTCCAGGCCATTGTGCTCAGCACCTGTTGCTCACTTAATCCACGTGTCATCTCCTTTTGCATTTCCTCACCAATGTGAAACTACCCATTTGCTCACCCGCTGACACTGGTCTGTCATGCTTGGTGTGCCAGTCCACACAGATTCCCAATTTTCACTTGTCTGTGATAGCTCATGTGGACTCTCTGGGAACAGGCTGTCCTTGCTAATGCCTCTGTCATGGAGGACTGAATTACACCAGGCCTTTTTTGTCTGCCATTACTTTTGGGAGCATGGGTTAATAATTTTAATTACTGTAGGAATGTTAGGACTTAAAAATAAAACTGGTATATCTCAATAAAAGATTTTCTCTCATATTTGAAGGTAACTGCTTCTGTTATGACACTCCTTATTTTACTTCTTTCTGCTTTTCTGAAAAAAAGTTTTAATCCGTAAGATGCTTAGAGCTATTTTGGAATCAAGAAAGCATTTAACATTAAAATGAAAGAACAAATAGATTAAGATTCACATAATAAATTATGCTAGAGTGCTTGTAGTAAACGCCTAGAGGTACAGAGGGAATTAGTTATCTCATAAAAGAAAGCTTTCTAGAACATTTTAAAGCTTACTTTTCACGTGTAAGAAAGGGAGTAATGCTTCAATATTGGTTTATTTTCAGCATATGTCCTTAGAAAACGGAAATACACAAGAATTGAATATATTTTTACTACAAAGAATTTCTATCAGAAAAAAATTGAGAAGTTTTGGAAAGGACCAATAAAGATAGTTGAGGTCAGGACTTCAATGGTTCTTTAAAACAACTTATTTTAACCTTCTAAAGACTAATTGTGTCTCTGTGTGAAAAGGATAGAACAGGTGGATTAAATTTTTAAAAATTGTAAGTTAAAAGTACAATTGAAATTTAAACAACTATACTAGTCAATTTAAAAATGTTTCAATGATTTTCTAGGTAATAACATTATGTCACATTTCGTCTGTGTTTATGGCAATGTTAGTATAGTGTTTAAAGGAAAAATTTATGAGCAAAACCCAATACTAAGTGAAATTTAGGATTCTTGTCTGTTGCTTCTCTATTCAGCTTGAGGAATTGCGTTCAAGTTTATCTATCATGTATGAGTATTATTAGCCCAGGTTCAACCATGCATTATTGAAGGCAGAATAAACCTTAGGATGAAGATAAATAATTTAAAAATTATTTTTGAGAACATTGTTAACAATGCAATTCCAGTTAGCAAGGGAAATTAAATGGTACCTGGATTAATCAGAAACTAATAAGATAAAAATTGCTTTCTCTCTAGATTCAGAATTTTTTTTTCAAATGTGTACTGGCTTCTTAAAAACAGGCAAACTACTCCCAGTGTCTTTAATGAGTATCCGTAGAATAAAGGAGTGGTAGTGAGCCTGACATGTGCTAGATAAGACATAAGCTCACGTATCATAGATGAGTTTATAGCAATGTGTATTCGACTGGGCTACACATCAGACAGAGAGGCTTGCTGGTGTTTTCTCTCATGTGATGTAAATAGATTTTCACACACACTCACACATTTTTACCACTATTTAATTGAGGCATGTTCCTGTCAGTTGCCCCTCCCTCATCCCTCTGTTCTTTTCTCTTGGAGTTAACCAAGTTTTAGTGGCGGTGCCAAGTTAACAGAAAGAACAATCTAATGTTTCTGTGGCTTCCTGGTGGAACATAAGGTTCTGGTTATATCGTGCCCAATCTGTGGCTTTGGGAGTGTGCAGGTCTGGGCTACACTTCATGGCTGGGATGGTAATCCCTCCAGAGAGAAGGGAACTGGGAGATAGGAACTCTGGGCATGAGTCTTATAAGAACTGAATAGTGTATACATGTAGGCTCACAAGCACCAATTGTAGCAGTAGTCAAGCTTCCTTAGAGAAACAAGCCAGTAAGACATGCACAAAAACATAGGAAGAGATTTATTGTGATAATTGGCTCACACACCACAGAAGCTGAAAAATCCTACAAGGTACTATGTATAAACTGAAGGCCCGGAAAAGAGTGGCTTAATTTTTGTACGAGCTCAGAGACTTGAGAACCAGGAACACTAATGTCCCAGGATGGAAGAAGATGGATGTTACAGCACCAAATAAATAAGTCAGTAAGCAAATACATAAATAATTCCGCCCTCCTCCAATCTTTTTGTACTATTCAGGCCATTGGCAGGTTGTGCCTTGTGTGGGATGCTGACTGTCATATGTGTGGATGACATTAATTTGAATCACAGATATAATTTTAAACTCAGACTCTGAAAAAAGTATAGCTGATGGGATATTCAATGAGTATGAGGTTTTGGCTCACGGGATCCTGAGGTCCTTACTGAAGTTTCCTGCCAGGACAATGAGGGAAGGGTTTAATTTCTCTTAATGTATGAGAATTTAACTGATTTCTGGCAAATCTTACATCTCTCTACTCAGTTAACTTCTTGCCAATTTCAAATTTATAACTACACATTTAATAATAAATTTCAAATTTTAAATCTAGAATTATATCTAATATCTTAGCACAAAATATTAGAATCACTGGGCTGCAGAAACAAAGAATATATGCAAAAAATTAATTTTTCTATAACATCTTTAATTAAAAAGTTTATATATACTTTTAAAACACTAGATGGCACTCAGGTATATCAACATGAATTCTGTTATTCACCAAAGGGTAGTATAAATAATTTAATGAACTCAAGATGGTGTTTTCTTTGGTTATAATTTTAAATTTGAATAATAAGCATGCAATTTAAATAATGAAGTTATGGAGATACTGCCATACTTCTTGCATTCTTTATCACATGAGATTCTATCCCTCTACCTGCCTTAAGCAAGGGTGTCCAAGATGGCAGTTGAGAGCAAGCAGCACACACAAGACCCTATTAGGGGGTTTCCAGGTAGAGAAGTTATTTGGAACTGAGACTGAAATAAAAACTTAAGCACAGGGAGTCAACTATAAGAAGACCACACAGAAAAGATATGCAGCTTCAGCAATTCCTAGAGGAAAAGGTAGGGGATTCTCAGCTTAGCTTCTCATTTAAGCTTAGGGCTAACACTGTTCTTCATGTTAGCGCTAGCCCTAACCGCAAATGTAGACCTCAAGCAAAACCGAATCTAAACGTAGCCCTAGCACCAGCACGACTACTAGCCACACACATACTCCTTGCTCTAAACCTTAAAGTATATGGGACCCTAACCTCAACCCCAGCCCTAACGTTCCCTCAGGCCCTACTCCTAAACGTAGGCCAAAACTTAGGTCTACTTATTACCAAAACCCTAACACTAACCCTAGACCAAATTGAATTTCTGACTCTAACCCTAGCCCCAAATCTGGCCCTTGGCCTAAACCTAGTTGTACACGTAACCCTAGCTCAATTGCAACAAGTGATGCTCTCCACAGCTTTTTTTCTAAGCCTAGGCCTCCCCCGACGCTAGGACAATGCCTCAGGGTGACCTTCAATCCAACTCTAACTCTTATCCTAGCCTCATCCATCATGCTAGCCTAATCCTAACTGTAACACTGATCCCAGCCTGGGAATTAGTCTTAAGCTTAGGGCTAACACTGTTGTTCATGCCGGCACTTGCCCTAACTGCAAAAGTAGCCCTCCAGCAAAACTAAACTCTAAACCTTGCCCTAGCCCCAGTACAACTTCTTACCATACACCTGCCTTTTTCTCTAAACCTTAAACAAGACAGTAACCCCTATCCCAGCCCTAATGTTTAGCCTGGCCATACTTCTAAACCTAGGCCTATACTAAGGCCTAGCTATAACCATAGCCCTAACCCTAACCCTAGCCCAAATTTAATTTCTAACCCTAACCCTAGCCCCAAATCTGGCCCTCGGCTTAAACCTAGTCTTAAACGTAACCCTAGCTCAATTTCAACAAGTCAAGTTCCATGCAGCTTTTTCTCTAAGTCTAGGCCTCCCCCGACGCTAGGCCAAGGCCTCAGGCTGATGCTCAACTTAACTCTTACTCTTATCCTAGCCTCAGCCCTCACAGCAGCATAATCCTGACTGTAACAGTGAACCAAGCCTGGGACTTGGTCTCAAGCTTTGGGCTAACACTGTTCTTCGTGTTAGCACTTGCCCTAATTGCAAAAGAAGCCCTCCAGCAAAACCAAATCTAAACCCTGCCCTAGCCCCAATATGACTGCTAGCCATAAACCTACCTTTTCCCCTAAACCTTAAATTAAACAAGATAGTAACGACTACCCCAGCTCTAACATTCAGCCTAACCATACTTCTAAACCTAGGCCTAACCTAAGGCCTATCTATAACCATACCCTTAACCCTAATCCTAGCCCCAAATTTCTAAGCCTAACACTAGCCCCAAATCTGGCCCTAGGCCTAAACCTAGCCATAAGTGTAACACTTTCTCGATTTCAATAAGTCATGCTCACCCCATCTTTTTTTCTAAACCCAGGCCTCCCGAAACCCTACACCAAATGCCTTACCCCAGTCTTAAATTGAACAGTAAAAGTAGCTGCAGCCTTAGCCAGAGCCCAAGCCCTAATCCTCACACAAAAACTCAACCGAGCTGGGAACTATTCTTAATTGCAGGATTCACACTGTCATTCATTTTAGCACTAGCCCTAGTCCCAAATGTAGTCCTCCAGCAAAACCTAACTGTAAACCTAGCCCTAGCCCCAACACTAACCCTACCACTAAACCTACTCCTTGTCCCATCCTTTGCAATAAACCTGATGCTAACCGAATCCCAGCCCTAACATTGACCCTTGCCCTACACCTAAACCTAGGAGTAAACTTAGGCCTAGCTATTATCATAGTTCTAACCCTAACACTAGCTTAAACTCAATTTCTAACCCTAACCTAGCCGTAAAGCTGGTCCTGATCCCAACCTTGTTGTAAACCTATCCTTAGCTCAATTTCTTCAAGCCAAGCTTTCTCCAGGTTTGATTCTAAGCCTAGGCCTCCCCGAACCCTAGTCAAAGGCCTAACTCTGGCCTTAAACCTAACACTAACTGTAAACCCAGCCCTAGCCCTAATCCTAATAGTAACTCACAACTAAGCCCTGGACATAGTCTTAAGCCTAGGGCTAACACTTTCCTTCGTGTTAGCACTAGCCCTTGCCCCAAACATAGCCCTCCAGAAATACCTTACTCTAAACCTAGCCCTGGCCCAAACACTAGCCCTAAACAAACAACTACCCCTTACCCCAACCTTAGGACTAACCCTAACACTAGCTGAAACTCAGTCTCTAACCCTAACCATAGCCCAAAAACTGGCCCTAGGCCTAAAATTAGTCAGAAACCTAAGCCTAGCTCTATCTCAACAACTAATGCTCACCCCGGCCCTTTTTCTAACATTGCGCCTAGCCCAAACCCTAGTCCAAGACCTATCCCTAAACTTATATCTAACACTAACAGTAACACTAGCCCTAGCTGTAGCCCTAATTCTAACACTAACTATCAACTGAGCCCTGGACGTCATCATAAGTCTAGGGCTAACACTGTCCTTCAAGTTATTACTAGCCATGGGCTCAAACATATCCCTAAACCAAAGCCTAACGCTAAACCTATTCCTAGCCCTAACACTACCCCTAACCCTACCTGTACCCCTTGCTCCAACCCTTGCAATAAACCTGGCCCTAACCCTAACTCAAGCCCTAACATTCACCCTGACCCTACACCTAAACCTAGGCCTTAACTCAGCCATATAACCCTAGCACTAACCCTAACTCTAGCCCAAATACAATCTCTAAACCTAACCATATCCCTAAAACTGGCCTTAAGCCTAAACAAAGACCTAAAACTAAGTCTAGCTCTAGCTCAACAACTAATACTCACCCCAACACTTTTTCTAACCTTACTCTTAGTCCAAACCCTAGGCCAGGAACTAACCCTAACCTGAAACCTAACACTAACAGTAAACCTAACCCTAGCCCTAGGCCTAATCCTAACATTAACTATCAACTGAGCCCTGGACCTAGTCTTAATCCTAGGGCTAACACTGTCCTTCACATTATCACAATACATAGCCCCAAACGTAACCCTAGACCAAAACCAAACTCTAAACCTAGACCTAGCCCCAACACTACTCCTAAACCCTACCAGTATACCTTGCCCCAACACTTGCAATAAACCTGACCTTAATCTAACCCCAGCCCAAATATCTACCCTGACTCTACACCTAAACCTAGGCCTAAACTCAATACTACCTGTAACCCTAGCACTAGTCCTAATCCTAGCCCAAACTCAACTTGTAACCCTAACCCTAGCCTTAACTCTGACCCTAGGCCTAGACCTAGTCCCAAAGTTAACCTTAGCATGATTACAATAGAAAATGCTCTCTCCAGCTATTTTTCTAACCCTGGCCCACCCAAACCCTAACACAAGACCTAATACTAAGCATAACCTATCCCTAACACTAACCTTAGCACTAACCTTGGCGCTATCCCTAATACTCACACAAACTTTCACCCAAGCCCTGGACTTAGTCCTAACCCTAGCACTAACACTGTCCTTCACAATAAACCTAGTCATAGCCCCAAATATAGCCCTAAACCAAAACCTAACCCTAACCATAGCCCTAGTGTAAACTCTAGCCCTTACCCCACACCTACCCTTACACAGTCCAATAAACCTGACCCTAATTCTTACCCCAGCCCTAACATTCATTCTGGCCCTAGACCTAAACACAGGCTAAAACACAGCCCTAGCTATAACCATAACACTAACCCTAATCCTAGTCCAAACTCAATCTCTAATCTTAACCCAAGCCCTACAGCTGACCCTAGGCCTAAACATAATCCTAAACCTAAGCCTAGTTCTATCTCAACAACTAATGCTCACTCCGGCCCAATTTCCAACCTTACACCTAGCCCAAAATATAGCCCAAGACCTAACCCAGGCCATAAAACTAACACTAAAGGTAACCCTAGCCCGAGTCCTAGCCCTAATCCTAACACTAACTTTCAACAGGGTCCTGGTCCTAGTCTTAAGCCCAGTGCTAACATTGTCCTTCAAGTTATCACTAGCCATAGCCCCCAAAAGAGTCTTAAGTCAAAACCTAACTCTAAACCTAGCCCAAGCCCCAACACTACCCCTAACCCTACACCTACCCCTTGAATGAATGTTTGTAATAAAGCAGACCCTAATCCTAAATGCACCGTAACATTAACTCTGGCCCTACACCTAAACCAAGGCCTAAATTTAGCCCTAACTATAACCCTAGCACTAACCTTAACCCTAGCCCAAACTCAAATTCTAACCCTAACCATATCCCTAAAGCTGGGCCTAGGCCTAAACCTAGTCATAAACCTAACCTTAGCTCAATTTCAATAACTAATGCTTTCCCCAGCTTTTTTTTCTAACCCTAGGCCCACCCAAACTCTAGCCCAAGACCTAAGCCTAAACATAACCTAACCCTAACACAAACCCTAGCCCTAAGCCTTGCCTGATCCCTACCCTTAACCAAAACCCTTAACCGGGCCCAGGACCTAGTCCTAACACTAGCGCTAACACTGTTTTTCAGGCTAAACATAGCCATAGCCCCAAAAGTTGCCCTTAACCAAAACCTAGCTCTAACCATCGCCCTAGGAAAAATCGTAGCCCTAATGTGACACCTACACCTTTCCTAACTTTTGCAAAAAACTGACACTAATCCTAACCCCATCCCTAACATTCACCCAGGCCCTAGACCTAAACAGAGGCCGAAACTCAACCCTAGCTATAACCCTAGGACTAATCCTAGACCAAACTCAATCTCTAACCCTAACATTAGCCTGAAAGCTGGCCAGAGGCCTAAAATTAGTCCTAAACCTAAGCCTAGGTCTATCTTAACAACTAAGGCTCACACCAGCCCTTTTCCTAACCTAAGACCTAACCCAAACTCTAACCGAAGACTTAACCCTAACTTTAAACCTAACACTAAGAGTAACCCTAATACTTGGCCTAGTCCTAATCCTAAAACAAAATATCAACAGAGCCCTTGACCCAGTCTTAAGTCTAGGGTTAACGCTGTCCTTCACATTATCGCTGCTATAGCCTCAAACGTAACCCTAAACCAAAATCTAACTCTAAACCTAGCCCTAGCCCCAACACTACCCTTAACCCTATCCTACCCCTTGCCCCAATCCTTGCAATTAACCTGACACTAATTCTAACACCAACCCTAACGTTCACCCTGGCCCTACATCTAAACCTAGGCCTAAATTCAGCCCTAGCTGTAACCCTAGCACTAACACTAATACTAGCCCAAACACAATTTCTAATCCCTACCTGCTACCCTAGCCTTTAATCTGGCTCTAGGCCTGAACTTAGTCCTGAACCTAACCATAGCTTAATTTCTACTGCTCTACCCAGCTTTTTTTTTTTTTTCTTACCTTAGACCCACCCAAACTCTAGCCCAAGACCTAACCCTAAAGTATAGCCTAACTCTATCTCTAACTCTAGATCTCACTCTGACCCTATCCCTAATGCTAACACAACCCCTCACCTGAGCCCTGGGCCTGGTTCTAACCCTAGCGCTAACACTGTTCTTCACCGTAAACCTAGCCATAGCCCCAATCATAGCTGTAAACCAAAATCTAACTCTAACCATAGCCCTGGCCCACCCCCTAGCCCTAACCTGAAATCTACCCCTTGCCCTAACCCTTCCAATAAACCTGACCCTAAACTTAATCTCAGCCCTAACATTCTCCTTGGCCCTAGACCTAAACCCAGGCCTAAAATTAGCCCTAGCTATAACCCTAGCACTAACCCTAATCTCAATCTGTAACCCTAACCCTAACCCTAAGGCTGGTCCTAGGCCTAAACCTAGTCTTACACCTAAGCCTGTCTCTATCTCAACAACTATTGCTTGCCCCAGACCTTTTTCTCACCTTACATCTAGCCTAAACCCTAGACCAAGACCTAACCCTAGCCTTAAACCTAAAACCAACCATAACCCTAGCCCAGCCCGAGCCTTAATCCTAACAATAGTTATCAGCTGAGCACTGGACCTGGTCTTAGCCCTAACCCTAAATCTGGCCCTAGGCCTAAACCTAGTCCTAAACCAGTTAATAAGGCCAGTTAGTCTGAGACAACAATGACAGGGGCCTCAGGTATTATTAGTGGCCTCCAGTGTGAAGGCTGGAAGATTTATGTCTGGGCAGCTGTATGCAAAACCTTGTGCATATGGAGATCTGCATATCCCCCAAGACATAGCCAGTAAAGCTAGAAGAATAATGAAGAAAAATGACAGGTGCCTGGAAGGGAATGCATGGGGTATGCCTCTGGTAAATACCTCCCTGAAGGACTCTTAGAAAATGCTTACTGATTAATTGAATCAATCCATCATCCTTGGAGTGACAGCACCCATTTGCAGTCTTTTTTGGGGGAGTTGGTTTATTCCTTTGCTGTTACAGCATACACTTATATATCAGATGAACAAGAAGCTCACAGGTACCCCTGTTTTAGTATCAAATTATCAAAGTGCCACATTAGTAAGGTGATCTCATCACAGAAGGGGCACGTGTGAATTTTAATAATGACGTAAATTATGTAAGCATCATCACGGGTCTTGCAAACACACTTTTCCTCTCTAAATTGACCTTGTAGACAGCACCTTTCATTATCCATCAAAATTCTAAGCTCATTGTTTCTAAACCCCACAACATTTTTAAATGTCTTTGAAAAATGACCTTTATTATAGTTCTAGAGAATTAAAAACCTGCCTTTTTCAGTTTTAGGAAGACCTCTTACTTTCATCTTTTTCTTGTCAACAATGATCACATCTAGTAACAGTTGTGCAGTTTTCTAGGGAGTATAATCCTTGAAAATATTGACATGTTTACATTTTGTTGAATTAAAAGGCATAAATAATAGCACCATTATTTGTTTTCGACATTTTCCTTCATGATTATTATATGATTATAATATTTTAATGTACTTTAAATTGAACATATCAATCACAGATTTTGGGGTTTTTTTTTTTGAAAGTGGTGGAGGGTGGACATAAAAAACAAGAGGATTGCAAATACATCCTACACAAAGATCCACATGCAGTGAAAATAATTGAAGCTTTATTGCTTAAACCATAAGACCTCAATAGCAAACATTCTTGAGCATACCTCTTGAGTGATGAAATTTCACCAGATATAAAATGTCTGAAGAAAATGGTTTTGTGATGAATATAGGAAGTATTCAAGATAAACTGCTTCAGGAATTCTAGTTTCTCTAATACTAATCGTTTATCTAAAAATATATTATGAAATCAATAGAAAAAGCTATTTGTAAAAGTAAACATATGTTGAAAAGAAAATAATTTTTAGGAAGAAATGAAACATTCTAACTAGAATTTAACCAAAGATTTTCTTATATACCTCCATAACACCTCAGTCAACTATTAGCTTAATGGTAACAGTTCTAAGCCCAAAGAGGAAATGAGAAAAGTTCTCCGGGGACAGCAAGCCTGTTGCAGGTGCTCTTCTAAAATAACCTCCTATGCCAGGGTATGATATATGCATGTGTTACCTATGACAAAGCAGACAGTACCGTGACTTGGCAGATTGTGCTCACTGCTGACACATCCTTGCGCTGCATAGAACATCGAGGAATTGAGTCCGTTTCGTAAGGGTTTCCCCGACAAGGACATAATCAGTATACTGTGAGGAGCGGCAGGGGCTTTCAGGGATGGCTCGGAAACTTAATTGTTTTTCCATTTATTTTTAAAATGCGAATTACACTAGTAAGTCAAAAAAATCACTCTGTTAAAAATACATTCAGAATTAACAAATGCAAAAGAAAAAAGACACATCAGGATTGTAACTCTTGCCTTCAGAATATTAGGTTTATAACAAAAGCTCAGCCTAGAAAAATAGCATTCTTCACCAGATTTTGAGGAGGATACAGCTGTACAACTTAGATGTTTTCCCAGGTAGAATCACACTACTGTGCTCACTTGTTCCTAAAAAAGATCTGTCCACTGATTACTTCTTAGTAGTCAACAACTGTTTGAAAATTTTGGTGGTGATGACTAGTGATTTGGTGGTAACTGGCTACAACTTAAAACAGGAATATGGGGGCTTATTTTCTGTATCCACAGACATGTACCATAAGGTGGAATCTCGGTACAGCATGAATGTACAGTGAAACCTCATTTTAATAGTCACATTGGTAGTCACATTAGAAGAGTTTCTGGCATGTATAATATTTATATTTTAAGAATCAAAGAACAATACATTGTAAATACTTTTCTCATACATTAAACATGCATGTCACTATACAAGTATCAGCTGAGGTTTCACTGACATATCTGCAGTTTGTATATTTTATACATGTATGTATGTATGGACTAACATATACAAGCCATTGAGGAAATTCAAGCACAAGTGCTAAAATATTTTTGGGGGCTTTATGTTTCAACAATAACATTGTTTCTTTATCATTTTCAGATCTCCTTGTATGCCTGTGTGTGTGCATGTGTGTGTGTGTATCTGTGTGTTTGTGTGTGCATGTGTGTGTTAGATTCATGCAAACACAGTAATGGAACTGTTTTATGTAGATCGGACTGGGCTAAAGTCGAAACGATATTAACCCAATAACTAAACTTTCATAGGAATGAAAGAAAAAAAGTCGCTCCATGCCAGTTTATAACTATCCCTATTTGAATTTCATCATAGTTGAAGACATTATGAAGTTAGTTTAAATAAAAATTGATTTTAGTGGTCTCAAGTGGATTCAAGAAAAAACATGACTCATCTGAGTTATTGATAAGCCTGAGCTAATTATGTTTCCCACTAATGAATACCAAATAATGCTTGAAAATATAGAACAAAATTTTCTAGGAGTTCAGAATATTCCATAAACACATCGACCTACTATTAAGTTTCCAAAGGCATCTTGTTGCCAACTACATTAACAGCACAGTTTTTCTGCCACAATAATACAGGAGGATTGAAATACACTCTAACACACAACAGATCCCCCAAATACCACAAAGAGATCTCAAGTATTTCACCAAGGTAACTATGGCTCCCCCCACCCACCCAAAAATAATCTCGTACGCTTAAGTTAGAAAAGAAAGATCACCTACATTGGGTTCTCAGTTTGAATTAGATATAAAAGAGTAAACATAGCTAATACATAGTCAGTTGGCCTCTGTTGATAGAAATCCACAGCTGTTTTTGGTATTTGTAAAAGACATCTGCAGATACTCATAAAAGCACCTAGTGTGCAATAAATAAAATTAGTGAGTTAAGCAACTTCTGCTTCCAGTAGATTAATGAGTTTAGTGAATTAATAAATTTTAACTTCGTTCCCTAACCCCATCAGAAGACCGTATTCAAGAATTATAAAGATGATGACCATTATTGTTAGCGGTTCTTGTCTCTTTTTGGCCACGGTGGAGGCTCAATGCTAAAGCACTTGGCTGACAGCTGGCAGTTTTCTTACAGATGCCCTGGCGCGGCTGAGCTAGTCAGTCTTTTTCCTTGACACAGAACACACAGACTCCAACTCATTCGGAATTAATAGCAGTGTGTTAGCCTAAAGGAAGTGACTTGGGACTGTCTGCACTGAGATTCTCGGGCACACAACATAGGTGGGTTAAGGCAAGTATGTACGGTACAGCCTTTAGGGCAAACAACCTGCCATTTCGGACTTCAGTTACAAGCTTTTCATGACATGTTTTGTTTTTGCATTTGCATTGCCTAAGTAGCTGTGATGCTATCAAAATGTAAGGAGTGCAGAAACCAGGGCTCTCAAACTATTGTGCCCTGGATGACTCCTCCGCTTACAGAGGCCAGCAGGCTGAGCTGCTGTTAGTATGGCCAACAGAGGGCAACACGTCTCCCTTGGAACATTCAAAGGCCTGGGAGAAAGGAGCCTGCTTTCAGGAAATCCAGGATGGGTGTGTCCTGCATATTTGTCTCAGTTAGAAAGAGATCAAGTGGAATTGGTGCATGTGTACTCTCTCTCTCTCTCTCTGTTTCTCTCTCTCTCTCTCTCTCTCTCTCTCTCTCTCTCTCTGTGTGTGTGTGTGTGTGTGTGTGTGTGTGTGTGTAGAAACTGTGTTATTCTGCTAACATGTCTATATATCTTTAAATTCTTTTGCTTCTTGCTCTTCTTAAAATGCAGGAGGCCACTGCGGAAGAAGTTCTTTAAGAAGTCCATGGGCTGACATATTGAAGTCATCCTTACTATTTTGACCTAAGAGAAAAAAGATGTTTTTAGTCAAGGGAAAGCACTAGGTGTTTATCACCTGACACCTTCTTCACCTCTGTAAGCATTAGAGCAAACAAACAAACAAACAAAAAAAAGGAAAAAAAAAGCTGGGGGGGGGGGGGGGGATAAGAAGCCCAACCCAGGTTTTAAATGGACAAGTTTCTATTGTTTCTCATTATCAGTGCAATCACCTGGATGAAAAGGCCATGCATGGTCGTTTAGTATCTACTTCTGGGGATAAGTTAAGCAAGTATGTATTGCTGTACAATTAGGCTGCCAAAGGGAATGCAGTGTTTGTACGTGCTGTCTAATACACTGCAGGATATTCTCACGGGGCCGGGGTCATGGCCAGAGCTGGCACATAAATCCGTTGTAGTCAAAGCAGCTACTTTGTTAGAAAACTTAACCTGTGAGCATGGAATGGTTGATGCAGTAACTATAGCAATCAATTCATTTCAAAGGTATGAAAAATGGAAATCTTGCTCTTTGTAGGTGGATTAAAGATAATTTAAAAAATTACAAGCCAGAAATACTCTTGAAAATTTACTTCAAATACAGAGGACCATGCATTCCTTGTCTATAGGCACAGAAACATGGCTGTGGCTGCCAGTATTCACAATGGTTTCACAGTTTTTCCCAGGAGGCCAGATACTGAAGGTTTGCTGGGCATAATGGAAATCCCACAGCTACTACTGCATGTTGCTTTTCAGTATTTGCTTTTTTTTTTTTTTTTTTTTTGAAGAACAGCTTTTATTTCCAGTGGCCATATAATATTGTTAGGGTTCTTGAACTGGCCTGCGATGTTAAATTACTCTTACTTTACAAGACAGATTTATGGCAAGTTGACAGGAGAAGGTACATTCCAAATGACAAAGACAGAGGAGGTGCTCAGGGCTCTGCCTCTCAGCAGGGAATGAGGTGTAAAGGTGAATCCCTTTTGATTTTTCACAGGATTTGAATAGGCAGTGGCTCTCAGATGATAGCTTTTGAGGGTCACAAAGTTGAGAAGGCCTTTCCTTCAACACTCCATAGTGTAGAATCAAAAAGGACTGAGGGGAATATGGAAAAGAAAGGTGAATGGGACTATGGTAGCTCAATTAGTGTAAGATGTGTCAGTGTGTGCAACAAAACCAGGGAACATGATACCAGCTTGTACTCACAATCTATCTAAGAATTTGGAAGCAATGGTGAATTCCAGGGTTAGCTGATAATCCCAGCTGATGCACTAGCTACTTGTGATATTTCTGCTTCAGTTCTCTTAACTCAAATTACCTGATTTCTTAAGATAAAATCTTAAGTGTTCTCAGATCTTACATATCTTTTGGGATATTTTTGCAGAGGAGATGAAAGTAGAATTTTGACAAGTGACTTTTTACATACTGTAAGTGTCCTTAATTTCCAATATTTAAGTTTTGTTAAATGTTTAACTTATTTCATGAGCAATAAAACTTAAAAACTCTTATATAGTTTTACCATTCTCAGACAGTAAGGGAAATATTTTTATTAGTTTTACTTGGCATTTAAAATATTCTACACAACAAAATTATGGAAAAATTTGTGCTGGGTAATGTAATTCTTGACAAAGATATGTATCTTTGAGAAGTTCTTTAAAGATAAACATTAGAATTATAATCACCTAATTTGAAACAATAGATTTGATTATGTGTGATTAATATATCTGAGTTATTATCATAGCTTATAATTAGATGAGTGGTGCCATCTAATTTATTACACCTCTATCATATTTATAGACCATTTATATGAAACAACACACTGAAATGCTCGATGATATTTTCAAATGGAATAATAGTGCACCTTATAGACGTCTTAGTCCACTTTTGAGCACTAATATACTGTTATATTGTTGCATGTCCCTGAGTTAATATTCCATATTCTGTTTACAAAAATTTG
Organism: Ctenodactylus gundi; assembly: GCA_004027205.1. NCBI lineage: Eukaryota > Metazoa > Chordata > Mammalia > Rodentia > Ctenodactylidae > Ctenodactylus > Ctenodactylus gundi. The sequence continues at coordinate 244,890 of PVKB01001619.1, forward strand.
AGTGGGGGAATGACAGAGTATATGTTGATTGCTATTTTAATGAAGTTTCTTTGAAAGTAATATTGGATAACATTAGCTTTATTCCTACATTCCTACCACTAAACTGTTATGTTTATGTAATACTCATTATCACCATATAATGTGTTCTGTATTTTACATGGTTTATATGCATTATATGCCATATCAAACAATTATATATGAAATTTGTATGCTATCATCTGTATTTTGCAGATGAAACTTAGGTTTGTTGAGATTAAATTTACTCTAACAAAGCTCTGTGTTTAAGGTCATAAAGAACTTAATCTCTGCCAATCTCTCTTCAATAGGTCATCTTGCCAGTATTTCTGATTGCTTTCTCTGCCTTTTGAAAGTAGAACATTTTACAGAAGTTTACCATGGCATGCTGAAAAGAATGGCAAGGGATTTAAGGGAATGCCATTTTACTTTTTGTTGTAGCTATTAAGTCTTTCTGAGTGATTAGAAAAACTGTGGAAAGAGTAGTAAACAACTATAGTGCATGGCAAAATAAAAAGACATATTAGAGAAAAAAGGATTAAGGGAGGTCTTGTACAAGAAGTATGATTTAAGACAAAATTTGAAAGGAAATGCAGTTTCAGAGGGTAGAATTTGATAAAACAAAAGATGAGGCCAGGTGTCAAGGGAACAATATAGAGGATTAGCAAAATAGATACAATATTTGGAGAAGACGAGCATTCTAGTTTAACTGGAAAAATATTTACTAAGTGAAGACACCAGATTATGTTCTCAATAGACTGAAAGTTTCAGGAGGTCAGGGCCAGTCCTTATTTGGCACTTCGAGTTACCTTGTGACTTCTAACGTTATCTACAAATGATCAGAAGTCAAAAGTTATTAAAGGTGGAAGAGGAAAGATGATATTTCAATAGCATTGAGGCTAGAACAAGGAAGGCTTTTAGACTGTGGGAAGGGGTTTGGGTCTTGTTTAGTATATTCGAGGTAGTCATTGATAGTTTTGAGGTAGGAAATTGAAATGTTACAGAAAGACTTTAGGAAGATTAATTTGGCAACAGGGTTCTGAATTAAAGAAATTAAAGAGCTTAGATTAATAAGCCATAAATGCTTAAATTGGGGCAGTGGTTCTGGGTATGTAAAAGAAAGGACAGGAGTTGAATGACATATCCCTTGGTTGGCTGCTGAGCTGATGGATAGAATCTTAGGCTTGCGGTGAACTGTATTTAAGAAATACAAAGAAAAAGGCAGGCACATTGCAGAGGTCTTCCTCTTTTCAAGGGGAAGCTTAAAGGGTTTGCGCAAAGATTGCTTTGATCTCTTTGGAGAAGAAAGACTCTCAAATCCATTTATTATCTTATACACTAAAGATACTAAGAGGTGGATGATTTGATGGTGGAGGACAACAACGACAAACACATATCTTCAAAAAGAGAAGTTCACATTTTAAAATGAATTGGAATCTTACTTTCTATTTTGATCTTCGCTTGCAATTCAGCATATCACTTGATGCTGATATATAGAATTTGTTATCAGTTGTTATCCAGGGGAATTTGCCTAAACACAGATATAAAAATCAGCCTCTGATTGTATGTCTGCTCTCTCAATTATTAGATTTAAGGGATTGGTAAATTTCAGTGTTAATATCCCAGTCATTTTCACTTTCACATTCAAAAAATGGTAGAGAAAGAGATTGCTCAGTTTTTGTGTTTGCACGTCTCACTTTGCATCTAAATGGAATCACTTTTGAGGGCACTATGGAGAGCTGATAAGAATTGTCCCATTCATAGGATCTAACCTGGGAAAACTAGGACACATTCACGCATGTCCCATCTGCAGCCTGCTCTTGTTTTGTCCTTGATTAAAAAAAAAATGTTATAATGAAAAAATTTAAAGGAAATTTTAGTACCTACATTTGTACATCATACAACATATATCATATGTGGTCTGAGGTACTTGTGCTTTACTTAATAAAGCAAGAGCAAAATATGCATGCCGCAGGTTGGACATACCTGGTGTAGTTACATAAAACTGCTTGTAATGTTAGATAATTTTCACAAATTTTGGGTAATTCAAAGAACTCATAGATAATAGGCCTTGAGCCATGCAGGTGATACTTATGTAAGATTACAGGTAACTTTACAGTTGGCATTTCTGATAAGCCAAATAAAAATAAATCATGAAGAAAACGGTATTAGAACTATCCCAGTGAAAATAATATTAATAGTAGAGAAAACACTGCAAGTGTTTAACTGAAGAAAAGCTGCATACCATTTATTTTGTGCCACCAAACACTCATCTGATGATGCTTTAGTACCACAGAAAGTCCTGCCAAAGCTTGGTACTTACATATACATTGGCTGTAGTTGTAAATGCGATGTCTTCTGAGGCCCTTGATAGCCATAAGAGTCAAAACCACCTATGAAATCAACTGAAAATAGTACCTTTATTAGAAAACTTTTCAGAAAAGGTACACATTCATAATCAAGGTCCATACAGACTACTAACATAAACCTCTTAATAATTTACTAAAAGTAATTAACCATCAAAAAACAAAAGTTAATAATGTCTCTCCCCAAATGTAAGATTTTAATTATTGCTTTATTTACTTGGAGAGAGAATTTATGTGTTTTTCTCAAGCAACCGTGGACTAATTGGAGTCACAAAATTTACTTGCATATTAAAGATGCTACATGGCTTTTTGCTGAATGTGAAGACTTTTCTGTAACATATTACACGTGTCATGGCATAAACCAAATGATCACTCAAGTGCATATGTTTATGAGCAGCAACGACATCATGTATTCTGAGTGTCAAGTACAAAGTGCTGTGAACCTCATGTATATGAACTCAACATGGCTACTCCTGTCATCATGTACTTTCTAATCCGAAGCAATCAGAAGCACAGATGTAGAGTGAAATCTAACCAAACATTGAAATGTAAGACTTGCTATGGCAGATGCTATTTTCCAAAATGGCTGTAACCTTGTCTTCTATTCCGCGTGTTCTCACAACATGATCTTGACCCTCCTCCATCTAGTGGCTTGGGCCTCCGTCCTCTTGAATAGACCCTTGTGGAATATTTGCGTATAGAAGAAATGATAGTATGTGACTTCCATAGTCTAGATCATAAAGGTGTCACTCATTTTTCTTTTGTGTTCTCTTGGGATGCTATCCCTTGATGCACAGTCACCAGGCTGTAATAAAGCTCATTCCAGCGTAAATGGAGATATCAATGGGCATCTACAGATAAGCATTTCAGGCAACAGACTAGCAAAAGTCCCAGCCTATCTCCAGGATTCACATCAAACACTCAAGGGAAAATGTCACAATGGTTTCAAATCCCAGCTGTTGGATCCACTCCAGTCTTGAAGTCTTCCTAGGCAGGTCCCTGACATCAGGAAACAGAGATAAACCATTCTCACTCTGCCCTCAGAACCTCTGAGTGTACTATATGGTTGCTTTATACCACGAAGTTTTGGCAGATAAAGTGACTGAGGCAGTATATGCAAATAGTGCTCCGAAAAAGTTTTATTCTTTTCATTTTGGGATTTAATGGCTGTGTGGTAGAAATAAAAGGCGAAACAACAGAAACCTAAGAAGACAGCAAGCAAAAGTGGTGAAGACAACGTAGATGCCCTTGGGCAGCCTGGAGTCTTCCAGTAGCTCACTGTTTTGTTTTGCTCTGTCAGTGTCAGTTGCCTTGTTCATATCCTGGGGGCTTCAGAGAGCGTCTGAAGCAGAATGTGAGGCACCTGAAGTCTGTGATGTCTGTGCAGTACATAAGCTTATTCTCCCTTTAAAAAAGAACTTTTTAAAAAAAGCACAGTTTTGGGTTCACAGTGAAATTTAGCAAAGGGTACAAAAATCCCTTACATATTCGCTGCATTATACATGCCAAGCCTTGTCCATGATCAACATCACCATCCAAGTGACACACTACTAACAGCTGCTAAGTCTACTTGACATGCAATTTTTACCCAAGCCTATCATTTATATTAGGTTTCTCTCTTGGTATCGTCTGTTCCAATGCTTTGACAAATATATGGTATATACCTACCATGATAACGTTAAACTAGACTTGCTGCCTCAATAATCCCCTGTGCTCCACCCAGTTATGTCTTTCCCCTCCCTGGTAACCGCTGATCGTATCCTGTCTTAAATTATTTACCTTTCGCAAGATATCATATAGTTGAAATCATATGTAGCCCTTTCTAATTTTTTTTTAACAATATGCATTTGAGTTGCCTTTATGCTTTTCAATGACAAGTTAACAGGTTTCTTTTCAGCATAGGAATGATTTGTTTTGGAGGGAGAATCTCTCTTCTTATCAGAAATGGAATGGTATAATGAAAGTGTAGAGGCCTTTGTGTTAGAAAGATCTGAGTTCAAACACTGCTTGGTCTACTTGCCAGTTCTGTGATCCGGGTAAGTCAGAAAAATCTTCACTTTAGACAACTTTAGAAGTAAACCAAATATTTTATAGAAGATGAGTCATAGAGAGAACTTCTTTAGTTTTCTAATTGTCTATATCTGTATCAGCTAATATAGGTAGTATCAGAAGAGTTGTTTAATTATTAAATAGTAAGCATATTTAAAGTGTGTACATTGAGATATTATTGCTCAAGACCAGGAATTCAGGACGCAAATTCCCTTTTGCACTTGGTAGGCCCTTGCCAAAAAATGAGACTTGATCACAAACTAATCTCCAGAGTATTCACAAGCATTGCTTCATGGCTCTGAGGTTCCTTTTCAGTAAGATGGTGTCCTCCATGGTGTGGAGAACACAGTGGGATAGAGGAGACCAAGATCAAGGCAGAAAGAAGCAATAATTTCCTTCACTATAACTCAGATCCAACTTTATTAGTGGTGGTGTTTTTCTTTTATGTAGTTTTATTTCACTGGATTGTTCCCAGGGCTCTGAGTCGGATGGTTCAAAATGCAAACGAGTAATTATGAGCCAGAGTTTAGAGTGAATAAATAGATGTATAACCTCAAAAAAGAGATAAATATTCAAGTTTAAAAGATTGAATTAAAAATGGGGCAGAAAGCTTGATTCTGGAGGAACAGACTGTCTCAAGATATGGGAAAAGACCATGAGAACATAAAATCCATTCTGAACATGCCCCATCCAGGACTGCCATCTGAGTCAGCTGGGGTTTGTTTATATACCCACGATCTGTATGCTGCAAATGGGGAGGACCTGGGGATAATGCAAGTGAAAGCTCTGAAGGAAGGACTATAATTGCTGTGATCATTCCGACACTTCAGTTGGGCCTGGAACATGTAAGAGACCCCACTAACAGCTGAACCACAGGTGAAAAGAAGAGGTTCTGAGTGTAACTAGGATGGATTTTCAGTATCATTCAAGGGGACATTCCAATTCAAAGCAGAAGCAAAGAGCCTACATGATAATTTTTTAAAATGAACACTCGAGTTCACAGTCTAAGAAATTGTGGCAATTCTCCTGCGCATTCGTTCTCAGTAGCTTTTTGTGTGTCTCTCTTATCAAGTGCATCCGACTGGTAGCCAGTCACTTTTTTGCCCTTGACTTTTTTGTTTGTTTTCTCGAGTAAAGAGGACATATCTCCGGCCACATGCAAAATGAACTATATGGTATGATTAATGTATACAAGTATTAAAACTTCCTTTTAAATATTTTTATTGTAACATTAAAAAATACAAGGGCAAAATCTTAGTGGGCTGCAGGTGGGACACACCTGCTTCAAATGACCTGAGGAAGAAGATCAGAAATCAGCTGGTCCCGGTTGCCCACCATTAGTTAAGATTAAGATGATTAGCTGGGGGTATGCTTCATTTAGCTCACCTTTTACAGAGGACCTTCCAACTACATGTGGAACTCTTTGGGGTAGCAGGTGGGTGGAGAACAGAGGCGGTGAAACTAATTTATGGCTCTCCCAAATTAAATTAATGGGATAATCTCACCTTGTAAAGGATTTTTATTACCCCTTTGGTCAATTTTCAATTTCTTTTGTATAATTATACTTATTTGGCCTCTGTAGAGGCTGCCAAGGAATTGTGATGGCAGCTAGATGTCTGGGTCATAATTCATCTTAAATGACTTAGAAAATGTGTATGGATCACCTACCCCTGAATGAAGAATTTTCTTAATTACTGAAAATAAAAATAAAGTAAAATTTTGACTATTAAAATGCTTAGTAGTTACTAAAGGCCTTCTATGTGATGTCCTTCATCTTCACAATATCCCTACGATGCAGATAGGAATAATCATCTTCATTTTACAAATACACACAAGCTTTTTGTTAGAGGCAGTAACAGCTGAGGATAAGTCTAGAAGTCAAATCTTTTCTTTCTTTCCTAAGTATATTGGGAAAGTGATGTCTGCTTTTTGCTATGTCACTCCAATAAATTGGTGTTCAAGGATATCAAATCATGTTTTGGATTAGATTAAATTTAGAACGTTCAGCATTTTTAATATTTTTCTATACTACTCATTGAACAAAGTTTATGGTTTTGCTTGAGTGCTGATTGTTGAGGTGTCTCCTTGTATTACTTGCTGCCCTGAATTTTGACTCTGTTCTTCCTAGAAATTTTGCTTATTTTTTCCCATATTTACCTAATATTTTCAGACTATTCTGATGTGAACGGTAACTGACAAAGAAGTTGGCGGGGCCGTGTTTATTAGTGATAGTTGCCAATGAGCTGTCTTGATCTCTCAGGCATCTTAAGGAGGCGATGAGGCAAGCAGCCATCAAAGCTGAGGTCATTTGCTTTAGGCATGACAACTTCTGCAGGACAACCAATGAGTGTGCGATCAATTCTTTTTCTGAAATTTATACCAATAGCATTGCCTTGTTTGCTTGTACAATGTATTCTTTCCTTTCAAAGCAAACAGGAAAATTTTCTGCACAGCAACTTGAAATACTAAGTTATTACAAGACTCAACAGAAAACCTCAAAGACAATCAAAGGACTAAAGAGCCAAGTTTGAATTAGTAGAAAAACAAAGGAAAAGTGCCAGTGAATGCAAAGTAAATGCAAAAGGAAGAAGGAAATGTGGGACACTGACACGTTCAGTCATGAGATGCTGGATAAAAAGTACAGGGCCCAGGTTGCTTCTTAGAATTCTGTTGGTGATGGCAATCCTGGTGCTTTCAACAGAACTCAAATGATGATCAGGATGCTGGTGGACAGGTGCCTTTTGGGAATGTGGTGGTTAAGGTACCAGTGGTGCTTCCAAGTGGCAAGGTCCAGGAGAAGGAAAATAGTATTAGTGTGAAGCAAATTGGAGAATTGCTGAGATTTTAGATACGATTTCTGTCTCCTCTCGCAGCTTCCCTTGGCTTCTTTGCAGCCTATCACCATCTGACATATTGCAAATATGCTTGTTTACTTGTTGACCACCTCCAGCACTGCTATAAAAGCCTCACGTACCTATTGTACTGTTCTGTTACCTACAGTAGCTTTAGAAGCCAGAATAATAACTGGTTTATAGAGGACACTCAGTTTAGATTACCGTATGAAGTCTGTGTTTCCTTTATGCTGTCAAGTAAAAGGGCCCTCATAGTTATGGATGATGTTAGCCAAATTTACCTCAAAAGTTTTTCTAAGTCATTTTTATAATTTCTTGCATTAGACTTAGAGATCTTTTGTAGAAGAGCTAGAGTGTTAGTTGGTGCCAGGGCATGGTCAAACAAACAAACAAACAAAAAATCTTTTAGGACAGCAACAGGAAGAGGCCACCATTGCATCTCTTTGGGTAAGAGAAGTGGAAGGGAAAGGCTTAGAACATGTCTTAGCACCAATATGACCGGAGTGAGATCACTCATCATCAAAAGCTGCCAGTATTATCAGTGTGGGCAGTTGGTGGGGGAAAAGCATTCTCTTTCTGCAATGTTTATTGGACTCTAAACAAAGAAACGTAGTTGGTTAGAAGGTGACAATAAAATTTGTCCTTGTTTGATTTTTATCTCTTTAGAGGGGTTTCTCTTTGCCTCTCTGAAGACAACTTACAAGCTTTCAAAATACTTTTTTTGAAGTATGACATTTATATGAAGAAAATGACAAATATTTAAGGCATACAATTTGATGAGTTTAGATATTTTCATGCCAGTGAAACTGTCACCATAATCAAGGTACTAGACGTGTCCATCATCTCCAGAAGGCAACCCAGAATTTTATAACTTGCAACATTTCTTTACAAAAATTGCAGACTTTTGCTTGGCCTTAGTTTTCCTACCTGCAACATCGGTATGCTTACATCTACTGATTTATGAAATCTAAGTATTTTAAATTATTAAATTGGTATATTGATTTAATAACTATATTTAATAGCATCAGTAAACAAATTTAGAAATTATCCAGTAAAAGAAAAGTGCTTCCTGAATGTGTATTTTTGCTGAAACTTATCCCCTCTTGTAAACCTTTCTTTTATTTAAACCTTTAAATCATGAGCACTGAGTTCAACAAGTCTAAAACTGTTTTTAAATACATGCTGGCAGTTAGGTATTGTAATCTAAACTTGTCCCTTGGTCATTAATGGCAAAACCACTATTCAATATATTCTATTTTAGTGAGAAAACTAGAAAAAAGAAAAACACAAGAAGAAAAATTTTAAAAGGTAGCTCATATAAAGCTAATACCAAATATTTGGAAGAAGTCATTTAAAGGCATTAAAGAATTTGTAGGGAACCTATGAAACTAGAGTATCTATACATTATCTCTGCAGGCATGAATTTCAAGGGTACTTACCTCTAGTTTCATAAAAGTAATTTAGACCATAACTAACCACCCACCAAATTGAAAATAATGGCTTTTTGTCCACTCAGACTTGGTGGTAGCAGTTCAAGCTGACTGGGTGAGCCTGAAGTCTGCAGACTGGACTAAAGTATCCAGGTGGTCACTGGGGTACTTTTCTTTTATTTATTTATTTATTTATTTATTTATTTATTTTCTGATTAGAAAAGCATGGTCCTTTTTAGAGGCATTTTTCACTGTTATTGCCTGAAATGTCACAAAAGTGTTATACTACCAAGGGCTTCTAGTGGGCAAAGCACACATTGAATGAAACAAAACTTATTTGCTAAATCATTAGAGATGTCTCCCTTCCTAAACTTGTTCAGCAAACACATTGGCTCAGGGTCTCAAGATTCTATTTTCTGAGTCTGTTAGTCAAATCAGAAGCAGATCTTTTATATCATACACATGGTGACACACTCACAGGTGCCAAACAAAATGAAGGCAGACAAGAGCAACTGTAATGGTGTTATAATAAACTAAAACAATGGTATCTGGCTAGAAGATGCTTGAATAATCACTTGGAGCTTTGGATTCTAAAGACCTAATAACAATGACTATATTTCCCTTAATGAATTATTTTGTCTTGTTGTTTTTGTCTATCTCTGTCAAGTCTCAAGAAGGGCCATGCCTTACTATGAGATTTAACGAAACACACGAGAGAGTTTTCTGCAGCAACAGGATCTTGGTATCAGATAATCGTCTAACAGATAATGTGACCACCTGGCACGTCCCAGGGAAGCCGTTAGTTAGCACAAAGGTTGGGGCTTCAGAGCCAGATAACTTGTGCTCAATTGTGCCTTTACTTCTTCCCAGCACTGTATTTCTAAGCGGATCCCAAGTTTTTTGATCTTTTCTTTATTCCCTCTAGAATGAGATAATAGAACAATTTCAACTTCTTAGAGTTAAGAAAATCAAATTTCATACCTATTTGACACCTAGAAGCACACATATTAGAAATATGCTTTGGATAGATTTGGGGCCCCTTTTTTGGAGGAAAGGAAGTTATAAAAAGGAGTAAGTAGAATTATGCTTTAAAGTTTACAATGAGGCTTCTCATTGATTGAATTAGAATGTTCAGGTAAGGAGAACAGGTGGAGATAAATAAAGCTCAAAGAAGAGATTTCTGTGTCAGAATTTGTTAGCATTTTGTTTAGAATGCAGGTGTAGAAGTCATCAGAAGAAGCTGAGGGACCAGACATAGGTCTATGGAAATCTTTTAAATAATGATTACTTAGTTAAAAGTGCTATGAAAGTATCAGGAATTCTTTTATATGACATAGTAAAGAAGGATATATATGCACACACACATGTATATTATAAAGAGCTGGGTTTTTAGTATTTTAAATATTTTCTATGGGGCTTGAGGAATGGCTCAGCGCTTAAAGTGCTTGAGCAAGCACTAAGCCAAGCGCTAAGTACCCGAGTTCGATTCCCCAGCACCACATAAGCTGGGCGTGGTGGCACACGCCTGTAATCCCAGCATTCGAGAGGTTGAGACAGGAGGATTGCTTTGAGTCCAAGGCCAGCCTGGGCTCTGAAGTGAATTCAGGAGCAGCCTGGACCACAGAGCGAGACTCTTGTCTCAAAAAAAAATATTTTCTAAATCACCTTGTAGACCCTGTATATGATTAGAAATAACCAAGAAAAGCTGGGACCAGCACAATTTGGGGTTGTAAAGCTTTGCTCAATTATGTAGGTAATAGAAACTGTCCAGTAGATATGTCAAGTATAAAGACTGAGAATCCAGAGCCCTGCAACAGGGAAAAGATCAAAGTGTGTTGTATAAATTATGTTTGCAGAAAAGCTTATCTGTTCTTCTCATTGCGCCAGACTTTCCGCAGGCAAAAGAGGTGACAGACTGACAGTATATAGAAATGTTAAGTTCCTGGGGCAGGATGAATCAAAAGAGATTGGGTTTGGTAGCATTGCTTTCCTCGGGTCTGAGTACTTGGTGCTGAGAGTGCACACTGTCGACAGAAGAGTAAACACTGTCCAGAAAGAGCCAACATCCCGCCAAGTGTGCTGAGTACATACTGACAGTTTGGCTTGATGATTTTCTTTGACAATGTATAACCATCCAGCACTGGAAATGCGGAAATTGTATTTGAGCCTCATTAAGCACAGATGCTGAAAATGTAAACGGAAGAGAAGTACAAGCAAGACATGGTACCAGGGTGCCAGTGAGAGCACAGGTGCCTTCACGAGTGCTGGAGACAGATGAGGAGAAGAAAGACACAAACACGAGGATATCCTGGCGTCGAGAGCTGGGAGGCGCCCAAACCAAGAGAAGAAAACTTTACCAGGCCGGAGGTTGAGGTGAAGACACCATGGGTGCTCGGTCAGCAGAGCGTTTCAACATAGGTGGTCATCGCACATCCCTTTCCCGTAAAGACCGTCGCTCCAGTGTGTCCTCAATGATGAAGGGAGAGAAGGAGTAGATGAAATGAGTGGTGATGAAGAGAGCTCAGCAGGCAAAGAAAAGGTAAATCGGGAGTCAGACAATGACGCTTCCACGTGTCCCCGCTGCTCTCCGTCCATGTCCAGTGGTGTTCATAATAGGATGAAATAACCGAGCCAGCATCACCGGTATGCGCCTGGGCTCACTTTGTGCCATGTCGCCACACAGATTGGATTCACCATTCTTTGTGTTGTTCTCCCTTGTTCAAACCACTTTCAACTACATATGACACACCTTACAGACACAGTAGGAGAGAGGACTTGTTACCAGGTAGAGATGAGCTCTTCATACATGATTTGGCATGTCTTCTCTGCTGACATCCAGGATAGAATGCACAGCCCATTGGAAGTTCGCAACTTTAATTAGGATTGTGGGCACATGAATGTATGCACATGTAGGAGAGCAAAAATAAACACGCATATTGTAATCACCCATTAGAGAAATAGTCCTTGCTTTGTAATTTTTACTAACATAATCTTTGTATCATTTTGCAGCCGCTAGAAAAAAAAATCGCAAAACCCTAGAGCCTAAATTAATCATCTGATTAGAACAACAGTAGTAGCTTCAGGAAAGAAAATGTCCTGTGGTTACGCTACCATTTTTATTGATATTTGGACAGACTTAAAGTTTAGTTGCTATTTTGAGCTCATTAAGAACATTTAAAATTATTCCTGTGTAAATCATGGTGTGCATTTGGTCAAATGGATTTGAAAGTAGCAAAACATAGTTCTTAAAAAAGGCATGCATGCTATGTTGATTAACTATTATACACTTCTCTGCTTATTCTTTTAAATCTCAGTTGCAATGTTACCTCCTTGGGGAAGAATGTCCTTGTCTTTTAAAAAAATGAGATTCTCTGGGCTCTCATTAGCATATTACCCCAGCTTTTTTTAACCTTTAAAATTACTTTTTCTGAGGGGGGGGGGCTGAATTCTTATCATCTCTTATCATAATATCTCCTTCTGATAATTGTCTGCGGGACCATGATGGCACAGTGTGTATCTGTTTGGTTCCCTGCTTCTTTTCCAGTGACTACCATTAGAGTGGTTGCTCAATATATGCTTCTTGAAAGAATCTCTTTGGAGTGTCCTAGCAAAGGGACCAGGGGAGAAACTTAAGCTCTGGACCCACTTCTGCCTGCCGTGATGGTTTGAGTGAGACAATTCCAGCATCACTTTCTTCGAAGTAAAATTAGGAGGCTAATGTAGGTGATGGCTGTGATGAGTTCAATATTGAGCTACGATTCTGTGTAGTTCCATATTACTAGGATTAGTTAACATACTACCACTATGGATATCAAATCCATAAAGACATAGTGAATAGGAAAATCAGTGCAAAGGAGTTATTTCCACCTGGATGTTGCAATTGATTTTTACTAAGTAAAGTTTTAAGAAATGAGCTGCTGAGTAGAATACAAACACACATACACGCACACGCATGCACACACAAGCACACAGTTGGCCCTCCATGTTCATGAGTTCTGCATTTACAAATACATTCAACCATGGGTTAAACAATACCAGGGAAAAAAGATTGTGTCTGTACTGAGCATGCAAAAACTTTTTTCTTATCATTTTTCCTAAATAATACAGTGTGGCAATAATTTTCACATCATTTGAACTGTATTTGGTATTACTAGGAAGATAGAGATGATTTAAAATACCCTAGTGTGGATGCTATGTGCAAATCCTACACCATGTTAGAGAGGTGCCTGAGCATCCACAGATTTTGAGGGCTTCTTGGAGACCGTGTTCCAGGAAGACAGAAGAATTGAGTGCACATGGCATTTGGAACCTGAGACATAACAGTTTCCGCTGGGAAAACAAAGTGACAAAAAGAATGGGTCCTGGAAGGAAACACCAGCCTTGAGCGGACTGGAGGCCACAGCATTATCGCCTATTAGACTCAGGAGTGATGGAATATGGGTGTGTGCCTGTGTGCTGCACTTCGCAGGCCCACCCTAGGGAATTTCTTTAACATCAACTTCCTTAGTGACAGAGGCAGCGATCCGTATGCAATGTTCTCTTTATGACAGGATTGCTCATGTATAAAGTAAGCTCCTTTGTTGAAACATTTTCAGTCAGTCCTATAAACAAACAAACACACAAATGCAAATTTGACAGTCCCTGCCCCAGCTAACCTGCTGGCTCTGAGACCTGGCCATCACCTATTCTACACAAAAATGAGATGAAATATCTACGCTGGACCTAACCTAGTTTTCAAGTGATAATAAGAATAGATTCCCAGAAGTGCTGTGTGCCTCTTGATAATAACATCCTCATTTCCTTTCCTGGTAAATGTTTTAAATAAGATTTTGCACCAAAGGAAATTAACCTTTAGATTAATTGTAATTATAAAATGCCATCACTGATTTTTGTCTTCAGCCTAATTACTTTCTATTATTTAAACAAACCACATGTCCTGTGAGCTTTAAGTTTGTTACTCTTTTGCTCCCTGCTACATAATGCAAACCAATCACAGCAGAGGCTTCCCTGAGTGTCTTCAGCTAGGGAGGCTTCAATTAAATGTTATTCAGATTGATGATTTGCCCCAAGCTCCATTACCAACAAGGCTTTTTCAGTGCCTTCCTGGAAGGCTGCTCTGCTCAGACGTTTTCATTGTGCATCCCCGGTAGTGGTCCTTAGGGGCTCTGTGTGTCTCAGCTCTCCTGCTGTTAAGAAGAAGATGGCTCAACCCAGCCTTCTGTTTCTCTTAGATTCCACTTCTGAAACTCCAGCACCACTGGCATGTAATGAAGTGGGCCGCAGCCAATATCACCTATCAAAGACTAACTTTGAGCAGGGTCTTCTCAGTGCATCTCTGATCTGGAGGCTTCCTGTGCCAGCTCTGTAACTCACTCTTGTTTGTTTTCTGGAGATGGGACCAAGGGATCCCTGAAACTTTATTTTGTGAGCATTTATCTTAACTACCCAGTGCTAAGAAAAAATACTATTTTTTGGCAACTTGCTGTTTATTTATGTGAGCACTGAGGGTAGCTGGGGGGCAAGAAATTCAGAGGACCCACTACAAAGGGACTGGGTGTCTGTTTAACTGGGAGAAGCAGAATGATTGAAAGGAAATAGTTTTTCAGGCATTTCTGCAAATGTCACCAGTTCTCTTTTCATTCATACATTCTGAGTTTGTTTTCTATTGAGGATGATTAAACAACTTGAATATTCACCGTCTGGTGGATAATTTCAGTTCACCATGGCAGAAATAGTTTCTGCATAAAATGCCTCTTTTGTAAACCCTAGCTAAAAGTTCTTTGCTTATCTGAATCTTTTCTCTTCTATGTTGATTTTTTTAGAAGAAAAGTACTGGCTATTCTGAATCAGTAGAGAATGACTCAAGTTTCTGTCATCTCATATTTTGACTTGTAAAGACTAAACTTATTTAAACATGAACACAGTGTGTATTTGTGAATATTTGTATGTTTGTGCATGTGCTTTGTATAAGTGAAAAGTAACAAAGTGTAAGAGAGAAAATGCTATGAGACAAAGGACAAGGCAAAAAATGGTTCTTGAAGGACTGGACTGAGCTTTTAACTCGAGCATCCAAATTGAGATACAAAACTTGTGTTTTTTTCTTCTCAAATGGCCACAAGAGAAAGCAACTTATTAGTAGGCCCAAAAAGAAGCCAGTGCTAACTACCTTTGGAAAAGTGATGTGTAGCATTGTTGAAAAACACTGTCCTCTCTAGTGGGACCTGGACTCTGCCTATGCTGCCTTCTACTCAGGTGATGATCAGTTACTCAAGTTTTAATTTATTATTTGTTTATTTATTTATTTTATGTACACCAACACATTTTTTTCTACCCAAATTTTCTTTTTGTTTAGAAAATGACAACGGTCTTATATTCTAACTGGTGGCTCATTTACTTATAACAAACTGAGGTCTAAGAAGGTGCTAAATTTCTCTCCTGCCCCCCATTATATATATATATATATATATATATATGTGTGTGTGTGTGTGTGTGTGTGTGTGTGTGTGTGCGCGCGCAAAATTTAAAGTTTACATTGATCTTGGGCATTTTGTATGCATACATATCATGGCATAGCTATAAGACCTTCCCCTCTCTCCTTTTGGCCCTCCTCCCCCAACCACCCCCACCCCCCCAGTTCCCATTATTTTCCACTTTAAGTTCCATGAGATACTTGTGATTTGGGTTTCTCATATCAGAGAGACCATTCGATATTTCAACTTCTGCTTCTGACTCACTTCACTAAGCGTGATGGTCTCAAGTTGCCTGTATTTGCCTACAAAAGCCTCCACACTATCTGTCTTTGTAGATGAGTACTATTCCGTTATGTATAAATACCACAGTTGGTGTATCCATTGGTCTGTTGATGGGTACTTTAGCATCTTCCAGATTTTAGCGATTGTTAGTTGTGCTGCTATGAACACGGGTATGCAGCTATCTTTGTTACGTGTTATTTTTAACTCTTTTAGGAATATTCCCAGAAGAGGTATCGCTGGATAGAAGGTGATATTTATTTCCAGTCTTTTGATAGACTTCCATACAGCTTTCCAGAGTGGTTGAACCAGTTTACATTCCCACCAACAGTGCAGGAGGGTTCCTTTTTCCCCACAGCCTCGCCAGGACTGATTGCTGTTTGAGTTCTTGATAAAGGACATATTTCTTTATCAGTTACCATATAGTCTGATAAGTATTTGCAGATAGTCAGTTGATTCATTTACTTATTTTTCAAACACTAATTGAGTTTTCCTTCAGGAGGGGAAAATGTGGGAGAAACAACAGGGAGTCACATGTTTCTGGCTCCCACTGTCACCTCTGGTGCTCCCCTGGCCTGACGGTGTTTCTATGCAGCACTTGGTGTTGGAAGGCCCGGAAGGAGCTCTGTGACTTCAGGTAAGTCGCTTAATCTTTAGGGGTCTATAAAATTAAGGTGCTGAAATAGAGCAGTAGGCAGTAGTTTTCCATTGATTGAAATCATGAAGAATTTGAAGTTCAAAAAAAATCTTAAATACAGCAAAAGAAAATAAAATTAAATGCAGACGTTCTTGGTTTGGGATGAGTGTGTTAGAGGAGGAAAGTGGCATTTCTTGTCACCTTGACCCTCTAGTTTCTGCAGAGCATATCTACAGATAAGTGCATTCAAGTCTGCTCCTTCAGGCCTTAATAGTATGAGGTCCTGTTCAGAGAAGAGGACAGAAATGGCAGCTTTTGGACTGATAGGAGGTTGGCCCTTCAAATTTACAAAACATTGCCATAAAGAAGTGACAAAAATAACGCTAACAACACGTCTTGCTCTTTTTTTTTTTTTTTTTTTTTGCTGTGATTCGATACCCAATCTCCACATCTTGAGAAAGGAAGGATTTATTTTAGCTCACAGTTTCAGATGGGCTCAGTTCATTCACAGGAAGCTGGGAATGGTGGATGCACATGGCAGGAGGAAGAGCAGAGATAGTATCACAGGCAGGAAGCCAAGTTCAGGAGGAAAGGTGGAAATAGAGTACACTCTCTTTGATCCAGTCCCAGTGGCCCACCCCTTCTGCATCAAGCCTCGGTGTTCCACCCCTTCCAGGTTGAGCCCCGGCAGCTACCCCTTCCAGCCAGGCCACTCTTTCCAGCAGCACAGGCCCACCACATCCAAACACAAGAGGCTTTTGGGGAATACACCAGATCCAAACCCCAAGACAAGGTATGATATTTTCTTTGATAGTCTTAGTATAATAATAAATAACACAAATGCATTCTTCTTATAACTCTACCATACACCCATGAGCTTTGCGCCTTCTTTTGAGTGGCTAATTGCCTCCTTTTAAATTCTGTTTCAAGAGTTGTATATTACTTACAAGAAATTAAGCACAGGTCACTAAACAGAATGTATAGAATGGTCCTAAACCCAGGAAAAATGACAAATAAGTGGTAGGTAAGGAGGAAAGGAAGGAAGGAAGGATGAAAGAAAGGTATGCACAGACCGGACTGCCAGCCAGGAAATCTATAATATGCTAAAATGTTAGCTAAGTGTCAAGACTCAGATATAGGGTCATTTTGATTTTCTTTCCTTTCTTTTTTGTTAAATGTATGTTTTGTATACTTTCTACAATAAATTGCCATTCCTTTGTAAACAGGTGGAAAAAGTATTTTCAAAGGAGGAATAAACCTCCTTGCTCCATTTTTTATCTTCCACAGGTTGAAGTTTGTGGCTGATCAAATAGCTTCTTTGAAACTGGGTGATCCTGAGTAACTGGAGAAATAACCAAACAGGCACAATAGAGTTCGATGAACAGAAGTGTAGGCTCACGTGCATTAGAAGAAAAATCAAACAAATGATTACTCTGAGAAAAGCGAATAATCTTCTGCAGGTTTCTTTTCAAATGAAAGATTCAATAAATCAATAGTGACTTTTGTCCCTAGGCCCTTTGATTTCAGAGAATTGAGGACAGGTTCTCATTTGTGCTTGGCAGGAGTGTGTGTGTGTCCAACTCCAAGTTTAAATATCTTGAATTCAATTTTCAACATTGCTTTCAAACCAGTCTCTTAAAGCATTGTTTTTAAATGACCCGGCACATATTTTCCCAGGTGATTTCAATATTTAATAACATTTGCAAATCCATTTAGTCTCTATTAGCCGAGATAGTGTGATCAGTCATCCTTCAGCTCCATGGAGGATAGGTCCAGGACTCTCCTGTCAATTCCTAAATCCTGTGGATGTTTAATTGCCTTTTGTAAGGTGGCACAGTAATTATGTATAACCTGCATGATCCTCCTGTATCTATCAAGTCATCTCTGCCTTACCCGTAATACCCATATAATGTAAATGCTATGTAAATAGCTGTTGTTGTATATTATTTAGGGAATAAAAACAAGAACAAAAAGTCTGCACAGTGTGCAGATGCATTTTTTCCTGTAAATATTTTCAATTTGCAGTTGGCTGGCTATGTATGCAGAATCCCTGAATGTGAAAGGATGACTCTACTTAGAAAAATGGGTCCATCTGCAAGAGGATGACACTTTTAGTTGCACTATTCAGGAAAAGTTTTCTAAAGGAACATGACAAAATAAGAAATCATATGATGACAGATTTTTTCTACCATTGATTAGTGATAATTTCCATCACTTCATTTTACTTCTAATTGTGCTAATGAAGCAGAGGGCTTAACTGATAGCCCCGTCATGGAAGCGGTCATTCTACTGTTGTGCAGAGGAGCTAAGAAGTAAATGAGAGAGAGAGAGAGAGAGGTACCATAAATGGTGTACTAGAGCAGGAATCTGTGAAAACTTTATTTCTTCTATAGAATATTGGAAAGGCAAACAAACAGAGGGGAACAGAAAGGAGCAGGGGCTGTAAGGAAAGGTCAGCAAAGTCTGTGACAAGGGAAGAGCTCTGCCCCAAAGACAGCACAGGGTGGGTGCCCACTAGCCTAGAGAAAGCCTTTCCTCTGGAGGCAGGTTGCTGCCTCTCCATGAGCAAATACATACAAGTGCATTGTGATGGCTGTTCCTCTCAAGTTGGGCTGGAAGAGTACTGCGCATTCTCCAGACAGAGTCTCCATTTTTTTCTTTCAAAGAAAAATTCATCAGAAGGCAACGACCCCACAGCAGGAAGTGCTGTTTAGGAGATCTCAGCCTGGTGGCAGTGGGAATGAAGCCGGGTGGGCGGAGCATCACAGCCAAAGCCCTCAACACAGGCATTTTGTAGGTCAGCAAGTTGATGCAGGCTTCACTCCGTGTACATTAATGTGATCAAATGTTTAGAAATCACAAGGGGTGTGTGTGTGTGTGTGTGTGTAGTTTGGATATAGACTGTTAATAGATACCCCCCATTTATAAATTAAATGTCAAATTCCCAATGTGAACATATTTGGAGATAAGACATCTTAAAGATGTAACTAAGGCTATATGAGGTCATAAGAATACAGCAGCAATCTGATGAGATTGGGATCCTTAGCAGAGGAGACACACTCAGAACAAAAGGGAAGTGATGTCTCCAAGCCAAGGAAATACATCTCAAAAAAAGAAAAAAAAAAAAACCTTCTAACATCTTACTGTTGAACTCTTAGCCCCCAGGACAGTGAGAAAGTGAATTTTTGTAGTTTGAGTTGTTCAGTTGTGCTGTGCTATTATGGCAATCCTATCCACTGATGCTCCTGGTCAGGGGTGTCCATCCACACCTTTCCTTTTCGGATCTCTGCTTCAAGGACGCATGTCATATTCTAGTAGGCACAGCAGATGGCAGTGGCGTTCCACAAATTTGCACAGCCAGCTAGTTTAACAGTAGGTGGTTCTGGCTTAGATAACTAGAGAGCGAGAGATGGAAACTTCAAGGTCCAGGCTTTTTCATGGGTGCGGGAAAGACTTGCATTAGTCTAAAATCTGAATATTTAGGTTCCCCCAAAACGTATATGTTGAAACCCAATCACCATATGATGCTTTTTGCAGAGTGGGGCTTTAGAAGATGATTAGGTCGGGAAGGTTCAAAATGAGATTAATGCCAATGGAACAAGCCTTCCACTATACAAGATGTGATCTATGAACCAGGAAAAGAGTCTTCACCAAACACCAAATCTGGAAGATCTTTGACCTTGGATTTCCAGCCTTGAGAACCATGGGCAATGCATTTGTTGTTTATAGGCTGCCTTGTTGATGACACTTGGTTGTACCAGGTCACATGGACTCATACACTGTCTATATAAATATCAATTAAACTGGGTTCCACAAAAGTAGATAAGATATTGTTTCAAAAGGAGAAAGAAGGAAAATAAATTCCTAGGTATCTGTGTGTTTGTAGTCTGACTCCCTCCGTTTCATGGATGGTGAGGCTGGGTCTTTGCTCCATCGTTCCAGGATCCTCCCCTGGGTGTATTCACTAGCTGCTGTGAGGCCTGGAGCTCTGAACTGAAGACATAGCTGGTTCTCTTCAGAAAAGCTTCAAACTGTTCAACCAGTTGTCACAGTTGGGCCCTTATCACTACGGTTCATTCTCAGCACCAGCTAGAGAACCAAAATTATTCTTGGTGTCTCATGAGGCTTATAGGAATAAATACTGAAATATTTTAGTGAATAAAATACTGCCTTGCCACTATACTCCTTTCAAGGTGCTGTATTGCAAACCCACCGCAGGTAAAACAGGCAGGTGGAGCTGTCCCTCGTGTTTACATAAGCATTAACCTTCTCCTACACTTCGAGGCTTTCTGAAATTTTTTTTTCTTTCATTCAGCAAGGGTTTTAAAGATAATTTTCTTTATAATGTATCTTCCAAGAGTTAGACAGACATTTTGAACCTTTCTCTTCGTTAGAGCAGTGATACTTGCATGCTTAGGCAATGTCTGGGGATGAACACACAGACTAAGGACCCTGATAATACATGGAAAATATTAACCCAAAGCATAGTGCTCAATGGATACTATTTGTCTCTGTAATAAATGATTACACATGAGTGATTCTAATTAGAAATCACTAAAGGTCACAGGTAACAGAAACAGCCCACATGAATATCTCTTTCTGGATGTTCAATAGTCCTATGACCATCTGAGATGAGTATCAGGCTATTCAGATATTTAAAATAAAAAGTCCGTGCTGTGCCCAGTTAAGACTAATTTTACAAAACTTATCTTTGTGAAACTTCCTTGAATTTTGAATTAATAAAGGCAGATAAACCAAAGAAGAAAAGATAGAGATCGTTTTCTAAGTGTTTTGGGAGAATTTTGTTAAAGTGCTTCAGTGGCAAAATTGCTTTTCCAAAAGATATTGATGAATTCTTATCTCCTTGGATTTATATGGTTTTGGCTAACACATGATAAAATGGAAACATTTTCTAAGGTGCATACTCTGTAATTCTAATTCTCTGGAATATTAAGATTTTTTATATGAGAAATTTCTGTGCTCAAATAGGTGAGAGGTGTGTTTGCGATATTTTTAATTTCTACTTGTTGAAGCTTTAACACCTATAAAAAGATCATTAACTGTTTCCCAGTAATCTTTGCTCTCTAAGACGTCTGGAGACTTTAGATGACTCTAACCTATAGGTTCTACCAGCAACAGCGAACGTGATTTTCATAGGGGCACCACTTTCAAAGGCAGCTAGTCAGTACTAAACCTGCGTACCATGTTCTCTGCTTTCCCCAGGAAACTGTGAGTACAGTAAAACCGGAAATCACTTTCTACTGTCACTCTCTGATGTGTGCCTGCCCTTATTTGAAGGAATATGCATAAAACAAGACTGGGTTAGGAAAAATTGAACACACTGTTTTCTTACCCTGCTGTTAGAAAGAGCTGTTAATGTATAAAAGAATATCCTAAAATTTCAGTGTCAAACTTCTTTGTCTTTGGACTTTTTCTTTTTTCCGCATGTCTTGTAAAACTAGTTTGTTTGATTCTCTTTGAAAGCTGTTGTTCCGGAGAGATGCTGATTATCTGTGTGGAAGACGCACGGGTCAGAGTTATCTGGAGATGAGAACGCACTGGCATTGCTGTGAAACGCAATCAAACAACATAGTCCATGAAAGCTCGGCTCCTCTCTGAACACTGACCTGCGGACTGTGCCTTCTTCAAGCATTTGGCATATCAATACCGAGTGGCGGTGTCTGGATAAAATGACATACTTTGGCAAGTCCACGTATTTTAAAATCCGTGTACCTTTATGCTTTCTAATCCATGAATTAATCTTTCCAGCACAAGCTGAGTGCGGCTTAGTTGTTTCTCTTGCATGTCATTAGGTGGCTCACGTGATCCTGTCCACACCAAACTGGCTGTCATACCTGTGCCCTACTTGTCTCGAGTGGCATTGTCTTCTATGCATTTGTGTCCTTGAAATAGACATATCCAGAGATCTGCCAAGACTTCCTTTACTCTTACCACAGTGCCCAACAATACCACGTCCATTACATTATTTTAAATACATATCACACAATTCATTTTCATCTGCAATACTGACCTTAGCCCAAATGTTCCTTATCTCAGTTTTCAGTAACTTTTATAGTATCTTAACTAGTCCTCCTTTCCCTTATCTTTCCTTTTTCCAGTATTACCTTCATATTGCTGACAGTGTAATTTCTAAAGTCCATTCCAAAATATTCTCTTCTGAGCTTACCTACCGATCAATCTGCCATCGAATTGTGCTAAATAAATCTCAAACTTCTCGATCGTCCATACTTGTTTTTCTTTCGTCTTATGCGAGCTTGCTTTGCAAACACTTTTCTCTTGCTGTCTGTTTCTAGCTCAGTACATAATTCACTCACATAAATGTTATTGTGAAATGCCTAAATGATTTGGTGGGACCACGTTGCACATATACCACTCCCCAGTATGTATCTATTTATCTTTTAAGATCAAGTTGAAGAGTGCGTCTTTCTATAAGAACTTTTCTGATTCCTTTTCTCTCTTCTCTTTCTGAGCAGAGTTTTATTATCTTTGTATGTTCAGGCTGTTTTCCCTAACTAAGAAGCAAGTTTGCAGAGACAAAAGTTTGTATATTACTTATCTTAAAGTTTCTAAGACTGACAAAGCGTTTACTGCAATGAGAGATCTTTTCTTTGAACCATAAAATACAGTATGTGTTGTATTTCTCCAACATAAAAATCTTTGAAAAATTGTCATCTCTACAGTTACTCTTTTAATGTCACCTCTTCTTTTTTGTAAGATTAGAAAATGAAGAAGGAACACAGTCATTTTTATAAGAGACAAATGGTTTCTCATACTCTTTTCCCTCTATTTTCTCAAAAGCTTCATTTAGCTGTTTTTGGAAGCAAATACAAATTATCCTCAATTCTGATTTCCTCAAAAAATATAGCTACGTGGATAATAATGTTCAGAGATAATGGGAATATTCCTTTTTCCCAATCCTATTTTAGAGTTTTAAGGACCAGGAATGAGTGAAACCTTCTTGTATTGTTAGAAAGAGGAGAGACCATTGGAGCCACTCTGAGGCTTGTGTGAGGGTACCACAGCCTCAACTCTGGAACCAGAAATTGGTCTCAATCTTGACACTGACATCGAGTTCTAGTCACTTGTATCAAATTTTAGACATAAAGAGAACATGTGAGAAGTTGGTTGATCAGAGACAACTTCTTTCAATTAAATTGAAGTCAATTCTTATGAGAATTTTAGGAACTGTGACAAATGATTGATTATTGAGAGTTATTGTCCTGGGCAAATATTACTAATTATGAACACTTGGTATGTAGCTTAGAAAAGGAAAAACGTCAAGATAATGACATTTGAAGTAGAACTTTGTCACTAAAATTATCAGAATAGTTTTTTACTCTATAGCTTAGGCTGGTCCTGAACTCACTATGGAGCCTAGGCTGGCCCTGGACTCATGGTAATCCTTCTGCTTCAGCCTCTCAAGTGCTGGGATTACAGGCATGTGCCACCATTCCTGGTGTATGTGGTGCTGGAGAATTGAGTTCATGTACTCAGTACTGAAGGAGTGCTTGCTAGGCAAGTGTTTTAACTGCTAAGTCATTCCTCCAGCCCCCAGAATAAGTATTTTTTAAAAAATACCTTCAATGAAAATAAAAATGTTCATTTTTAAAATAAGTGCTTCTTCATTTCTTCTTTTTTTGCATTTTAAGGTTCATATATTATTTTGTTTTGTTTTTGAATGGAAATTATGCTTTAGTAATTGAAAGTCATAATTCAACAATGTTAACCAAGAAGAAATCAGAAATGACTTCAAAGCATGCAACTCAGAAAGTACACAATAATCGAGAAAATTCAAATGAATATCTGACTTCAATACATTGAAATGTACAAAATTCAGATATACCGGTTGTTTTAGAAAAGATTCTGGCCTAGTGGGCACCGAAACTTGTTTCCTATTCTAATGGTGTTTTGAGTGAATCAGAAGGCAAGATAGAAGGCAGTAAAGGAACAGCTTTGAACTTGAAAGCAACAGAGTAGAGCTTTAATACTTACAGCTGTCCTCTTCTTCCGTTATGCATTTCACGACGTAACAGGCATAGATGAACCCTGCAAGCTGAAACAAAAAGGAGATGCTTTAGACATCAGCCAAAGACAATAGGGCCAGAGCTTTGTGGGTAAGGAATGCGGGAATGGTTCCAAGGAACAAGACGTAACATCACATTCAAGTTCTGAAATAACCAGCAGACTGGATCTTGATTCCAGTGCCTCCAGATATGCCTTTTTTCCTCCCTCTGGCTGGTGTTCATGTCTATGATTTGCTAATTTTCAGACAATTAAAAACAAATCATTTTATACACAAAAAGCTGACAAAAATGATAGCCATTCACTAATGGATTTAACATTTGCATTGGTGTCAGTCAGCTTCCTTAGGTTGGGCCTCAGATTCTAAAACTAACTTTCTCCAATCATCGGAAAAATGCTTTGAGAGAAAAATATTAAAGAGATTCAACAGTATGTTGCTATAATAGTCAGGAAAGTCCTGGTCTATTAAATTGGTGTTGCCAAAGAGTGCAGGCACGTGGTAGGTGCCTGTGGTCGCACATTGAGTGGTTTTCTCTTCTTTTGTATCACTGGTAGAGTATGTAGACCAATTCTGATCTCTAGTAGAAAGAAACAGATGATTATAATGTCCAGATACACGAAACTCATTTTTAAAAAGTAATTTATTTTGGGTAACTTTATACAATTATGTGTTCAGAACAATTGTGAAGGTAATTCATGATGACATTTCAGCCCAGCCTTGATCTGGCTGCATAATAAACCCACAGGATCATCCTATTAGAAGCCATGGTCTGTAGAAACAGAGCCAAAGCACATATGAAAAAGGACCTGAGAACGCCAGGAAGGTTGTTCTCATGAGCTGATAGGCAGGGATCTGCTGCAGGATGTAAGTGATATTTTTTTGTCACAGGATACACTTATAATTACTTAATGACCCCAGAATTCTTATACAAAGTTGTGTCATACTATCTCTAATTTTGAGATGGAAAGACTATTTTGGGAGAGTCTGGCTATTTCTGAAAGACAAGTATCATGAAATACTACAGCAATTGTTCTAGGACAGAAAAGAAAGCAAGGGTGACCACACTCCATAAGGAATGGTTGGGGGAGCCCTACACAAGATGCTCCTCAGGAGCCTTGGCTTTTTAATTTGGATTAGAGGGAATGTCTGTCTATCTTCTAGTGTCTGAGTCAGTATCCACAGCAGGGAGCTAGATAATGCCACTGATGTTACATGAGCAGAATTTGTTTTCTTTTTGAAGACTGATTTTGGAAAAGTCATGAAATACGGATTTTTCTTCTAGAATTATAGTAATAGAAATACTTCTCTTTTATTATCATTATTATTTTGTGTGTGTCTGTGTGTGTTTTAACGGCGATTGAGACCTTTGCACTGAGCTACATTCCCAATCTCTTTTTTTTTAGTTTTGATTTTGAGACAGGGTTTAACTTAGTTGTCAGGTTACCCAGGCTGGACTCAAACTTGCAATCCTTCTGCCTCAGCCTCCCAGAGTGTTAAAATTACAGGCCTACACCACCAGACCTGGAAAGAACTATTTCTTTACCAAGAAATCATCAATATGTTTGTTTTTAAAGGCTTATTTTTTCTAATGCAAAGTACTGATTGGAAACTAATGTCTCCTATTTGGCTTTAGCAAAGATTTTGATTTGACTAAACACAATCAATGATTTGAGCATTTTCATAGAGATGCTACTCAATCTTTTATCTACTTATCTTATCTTTACCTCATATTTAATCTTTTATCTACTGAGAGCCATACAAATGCTCTGTTCACTGAATGAGAAGTCCCTGGGCGAGTCGCCATTGGTGTTGACCTGTGGTCGTGGCTAGGGCATGGATTTGGTTGCCTCCTTTGCTTAGGATGCCATGACTCCGACATATTACGTCCTTATCATGTGCACCTCAATGTTACTGGTTTGTCAACAGTTTATCTCTTCCGTCTTAGTGTTAAGTACTTACTTAATTATTTATAAGGTAATTGTTTTCCTGATGGCAAACTTTTCATTCTTCTTCATTACTTTGAAATGAAAATCTTAGTAACAAGTATTGATGAATTCTGAGATCCAGGGCCAGTAAGTTTAAATTCCTCATTAAAGAGTCACTATATTCTAGATTATTAAGTGTACTCCTCCTGAATGCAGCAAAGGAATTGCATTCTGCTTATCAGTGATCTTTTAATTGTATTCCATTGCATTCTTTAACTACCAGGGGAGTTCCTTTGATATAAGAGTAAATCTTGCCTGCCGGATGTTATTACAAAAGCCAGCTGATTAAGAGAACCTTAACTTTTAACTGGTCACCTCTAGATATACATGGCACTTTGTTTTTCCCAAATTAACCAAGATTCATAAACTTTGTTACTTTCCAATTTTTTACATCAATAAAAATTTCTAAATTTATTTGAACTTTCCAATAGCAGTTTATAAAATGTACCCACAGAGGAGTGGTTTCAAGTCCTTTCTAACAATTTTGAATACTTCCTGTAATATCCAACTTGACTAACTGCTTCCCAGACCACAGTGACAAAAATAAACCAGAATTTCTAAACCTTACATCATTGATACTTTGAGTTGGATGGTTCTTGGTTGTGAACATTTTTGTGTTTTTTAATATGAAAACCTAACAAGCAAGATAGTCAACAACTGATACAATAAAAATATCTGCAGACTTGCCATATGCCCCTTAAAGACAACATTGTTTCGAGTTAGAGTCACTGTCTTAGGTACAATTCTGTACATAAAGCTCTGAAGGCATTTGCCATGTTATGGCAGGGACACCGTGCACTTTTAAGAAATAAGGTACAATGCCGGGAAGGAGGAAGAACATCGCCTGCGAGCTATGTGACAAATGGTCAACGGGGTGTGCTCATGGGTGGGCTCTTTAACCCCACATCTCTACTTGGAGAAAGGTGGAGTTTTTCACACTAGAGATAAAATTCACTTGCTTTGCCAGAGTGAGACCACTTGGCAGGGAAGCTACGGAATGTACCAAAAGCCAGTAGTGCCACCTAGCGGAAGTTTGGGGGCCACAGGCAAAGGATCCCACGGATGTATAAAACTGCAAAGACGCCTTTCTACAGCGCAGTATATTTTAAGTAGCATGCCCCTGCAAAAACATAGTATTTTTATTGAACACAATTCCTTCCTGAAGACACGTTCAGTTTCCCCCCCCCCCCCATTTCCTACTACACTTAGTGAGAATTGATGGCCAGTAGTAAGCTGTCCCGCTTTGCTGGTAAACATCAAAGGGTTTTCCTTTTCTATTTATTACCTCATTCCCTCACTCTGCCAACAATGGCTGCTCATTCCAGACACTTCCTTATTTCCTGGTATTTTCCTCCCATCCTCCTCCTGGCCAGCTTTGCATCTACAGCAACCTTAATGTATCCTTTAAGACAGAATTAGAGTATTGCATCCCCAAGAAATGGCAGGTTATTATCAGAGTAGAACGTAAGTTGTCCTTTTGAGATAGACCTCTGAGAGACAGAGAAGTGGAGAGGAATTCGAAAGGGCAAAAGAGGGACCAGGTAGGACCTCTTTTAAGGCAGGCCAGAGAGCTGGAAGATGTTGACTAAATCCAGAGAAGAGGAAGTGGTCCTTGCGCAGGAGATCAGGCTATTCAAAGAGAAATAGTAAGAACAAATCAGATAGTAACAACTCACATAAGTTCGAGTTCCTGTAATTAAAATGAAATGCTTATTTTGTTCCTTTTTTGATGACTGGAGTAATAATGGAAGGTACATGTGTCATATATGAGGAAGCACACAATTATCCACTGTGAAAACCCAAATAATTCAAAGTGCTAAGTCTAAATAATTTTTTAATTTATTTTTTCAACTTTATGCATGTATTAAGATTTGTTCACTTTTAATTCACCTGGTAGAAAATTACATATTGTCTTTATATTATTACTGATGGAGAGAATATAGTATTTTTCTCTTTATAACCAAACAGATAAAAATTCTTTTCAGTGTCCATCCATAAACCAAATTATGATTATATGTCCCAGAAACTCACTCAGAAGCTAATAGATAAAAAGAAACTGAAAATTCTGGCATTTAAAAAATTCAATTGTATAATAATAAAAAATGCAGCAACATTAGTATTATAATATTGTATTTTTAACTTCTGTTTTGGGAAAGTTATAATATCACAAAGGGTGCATTCTATTCTTTCTATTAAATACCACTTAAAACCTGGAATATTATACAAATAACAAATATGACAGACTCTTATATGTGGAAAGAGAGCAGATCTGCCAGGAAATTTGAGGCCCAAGACAAGGGTGTGGGTTTTCTCTATTTCATTTTATTTTTGTGGTCTCATATGTACTTCAGTTGGTACTGAGAAGCTCACAACACAGACACGTCAAGGGGCACAGAGTTTTCAAAAGCCTTAACAATAGCTTCTTCTCTTTAGCCAAGGACCTGGAAAGTGACATCTTGACAAGACAGAAAATTTCAAGAAAATATTACCTGTTTCTTTGGCCATCACCATAGGTAAAACAAACAAAATCAACTCTAACCACATTTCCACACAAGAGCAGCAAAGAATAGGAGCTTTAGCACTTCTCTCCTGGCTAGGATCTGGTTTCTAGGAGACAAGTAGGGATCCTGATCTTTCATTACTGCTCGGAATTAGGAAGACCCCTTTGTCACCAGCCAGAACTCTGAAACTCTTGATGATAACTGTCAGCGATGCTACCTATTTGCAAAAATTAAAGCTTCACTACAGATAAACATATGCTTCCCAATGGCTAACCGTGGAGTTAACATATATTCCAACAGCTAAACAGGAGCTCCAGGCCAGCTCCACTCCAGATGAGCACTCAGATGACCCTGAGCACATTAAAATCTCATAGTAATAAAAATACACAACTGCAGGTACCACAGAAGATATGATCATGCCCACTGTAGGGAATAAAAGAGGTGACATTCTGATTCCTGAAAATTTTTCCACAAAAAGATTTGATGACAGCATGCATACCAGCGTGGTATATAAACAGTCCTGGCAAAATCCTCACCCTGAGATCTTCTCAGAGAGTTAAGCGACTGTAAGGCATGAGTCCCACCCTCCATTCATTAGTCATTGAATTAAGCTTCCTGTCTGTATCCAGAACTCTTTTGCCTATTTGTACAGAACAGGAAAAAAAAAAACCGCTGCAAATTTGGCAACACCCTCATTCCCCCACCCTGGGTCAGGGAAGACCTCTAGATAGACTTGTGGTTTTACTCTGTAAAGTACAGTGAGGTCCTACTCCCTTACCCAACAGGGTAATGTTCAAGAGGTTCAGTGGGCAATCAGGATTGTGTCAGTGTTCAGCAAAAACAAAGCCAATCTCCTGTCTCTGTGGTACAGGGAGCAGTAGCAAGGCACTCCCACTCCTCTAGATGAGGCCAGTGGGCAGCAGGAACTTCAACGTGCATCATCTTTAATGAGGAGCCCCTTCTACTGGGAGTATTAATAAAGTCTACGTGAGGAGCCTGGACTTCTAGCCCCTCTGGTGAAAATGAGTCTACATCCTGCCTTCTCTCGTCACTCAGTGGAATCATCTAGTGCAAAAGGTTTAATTACGATTTATAATATCATAATATAGTACCCAACATGTCAGTGTTTCAATTAAAATACTTGAGTCAAGAATAAGAAAGATTGCAAACTGAAAAAAAGATCACCAGTGGAATCTAGCACAGAAGTGAGAGATATGTTAGAATTAACTGACACGCATTTTAACTTAGCTATCACAACAATGCTTCAATAAGGAATTATAAATACCTTTGAAATAAGTGAAAAATAGAAATTCTTAGCAAGATATGTAAATGAACTAAATTGAAAAATTCAAACTGAACACTTAAGTGCAACTATACAAGTAAGATATTGAACTGTAGAACAAAGGAGACACGGGGAAAACGAGGGGCTTGAAGCTAACACAATACAAATTACCTAATCTTGACAACAAAAAAAAAAAGGCTGACTGGGAACTGTGAAGAGAGTCTCAGGGCCCCATGGGACAGTGGCAGAAGATATGCCATTTGAGTCTAAAAAGGACAGGAGAAAGAAAATAGCACTGAAAATGTGTTCAAAGAAATAACTACTGAATATTTAAATGTGAACTAAATTTGAAAGAAGTATAGGTTCATAAATTCAAGAAACTAAGTGAACTATAAAGACAGAGATGCTAAGGAAACCTGTACCAAAATACACCATAGTGAAACCTGGAAAATCAAAGATAGAGACCCTGAAAGAAGAAACAGAAGCAGTTGTGTATAGTCGCCTTTCAACACAAGTGTCCTAAGAAACTGAATTTGGGGGGCTGGAGGAATGGCTTAGTGTATGTCAAGTGCTAAGTACCCAAGTTTGATTCCTCAGCACCACATAAACTGGGCGTGGTGGTGCACGCCTGTAACCTCAGCACTCAGGAGGCTGAGGCAGGAGAATCGCCATGAGTCCAAGGCCGGCAATAGCATGCAAGGGGATTTATCCCAGAGAAATGAAGACGTGTACACACAAAATCTGTACACTAGTGTGTATATATATATATATATATATATATATATATATATATATATAGATAGATAGCAGTTTTCTTCACATTAGCCCCAAACTAGACACAACCCAGATGTCCTTTCATGTGTAAATAAGTAAATAAACAGGTACATCTACACTGTAAAATACATCTCATCAATCCCGGGGACAGAACGATTGGTAAGTGCAAAAACTTGAATAAATTTTTACTGATTGAAAAAGCCAAATTAAAAGCATTAATATATTTTAAAATTCCATTTACACAATATTAACGGTATGTTACAATTATGTAGATAATAGATTACAACAAGTTACACAGATCTGCTTTCCTTTTTCTCCATACATCTGTATGTATGGTATGTATGCATGTATGATACACAATGGTTCCACTGACATTGTATATTTTGGGCACACATATGTTGCGTCAACATTACAATCCCTTCCTCTTCCCTTTTTGGTTCTCCTGCCTCCTCCCCACCCCCTAACTTCCACCATCACACACATTTGGTTCTACAGAATGCCTGTCTTCTGGGTTTCTCATGTTAAGGAAATCATGCAATATTCAACCTTCTGCATTTTACTAACTTCCTTGAGCATGACAGTCTCAAGTTGCCCCCCCCCACCCCATTTTATTGATATGTTTAAGTGCAATACATAAAGTTTACATTGACCTTAAGCATTTTGTGCATATACATATGATGGCAAAATTACAAAACCTTCCCCTCTCTCTTTTCGATCCCCCCACTCCCCACCTCTCCCCTCCAGTTCCTGTTATTTCCCACAAGTTCTATGAAATAATTGTGATCTGGGCTACAGATATCAGGGAAACCATTTGATATATCACCTTCAGTTTCTGACTCACTTCACTAAGCATGATGGTCCCAAGTTGCATCCTTTTACCTATAAAAGCCTCAAAACTATCTGTCTTTATACATGAGTAGTATTCCATTGTGTACAAATACCACAATGTATGTATCCATTGGTCTGTTGATGGGTATTTGGGTGTCTTCCACATTTTAGCTATTGTTAGTTGTGCTGCTATGAACATGGGTATACATGTATCTCTGTTAAATGTTGTTTTTAACTCTTGGGAAAATTCCAAGAAGAGGTCTCAAACGTGATATTGATTTCCAGTCTTTTGAGAAACTTCCATACAGCTTTCCATAGTGGTTGTACCAGTTTACATTCCCACCAGCAGTGCAAGAGGGTTCCTTTTTCCCCACAACCTCTCCAGCGCTCATTGTTTGTGTTCCTGATATATGCCAATCTCTCTGGAGTTAGATGGTAACTTAGCGTTTTGATTTGCATTTCTCTGATGGCTAACGATGTTGAACATCTTTTCATGTATTTATTGGCCACTTGAACTTCTTCATTTGAGAACTGCCTATTCATTTCTTTGCCCTTCTTCCAACCAGATCTTTGATTTTGGGGGGCTTACTTTTCTTCAGTTCCCTGTATATTCTGGTTATGAGCCTCCTAGCTAAGGTGTTGGTGGTGAATTTTTTTTCCCAGTCTGTCAGTTCTCTTTTTGCACTGTTGATAATTTCCTTTGTCATGCAGAAACTTTTTCATTTGACATGATCCCATTTGTTAATTCTGGGGGCTATTTCTTTTGCTTTTGGTGTCTATTAAGAAAGTCCTTGCCTACACCTATGTCTTTTAGATATTTGCCTAACTTGTCTACCAGGAGAATCAGTGTTTCAATTTTAATATATCGAGGTCTTTGATCCACTTTGATTTGATTTTGGTACATGGTGACAGGTGTGTGTCTATATTGATTTCTTTTTCTTGTTGATGTCCAATTTTCCCAGCACCACTTGCTGGAAAGGCTGTCCTCTGTCCAGTGTATGCTTTTGGCTCCTTTATCAAATTGTATGTAGCCGAGGGTATTTGAGTTTGTCTTTGTATCCTCAATTCTTTTCCACTGATCTGTCTGTTTTTGTGACAGTACTATACAGTTTCTGCAACTATTGTTTTATAGTATAACTTGATGTCTGGCAAGTCACCCTCTTAAGTACAAAGACATATTTTAGTTTTGCACCTCAGGCTAATGCAGATGTCCATGATTTTTTTTTGTTGTTGGTGGTGATTCAATATGTAACTACTACTCAGATTCCTTTTAAACCACATGGATAAAGAAGGTGGGCAAAGAAGGTGGGCTGGATGTGGTAGACGGTAAACACTACTTTTTGATCTGCAATTACTTCATATGCTGAATAGATTTATTCTCTGTTGCATTTATTAAAGAATCTCTTTTTGTTCTGAATTTGTAATTCACTTACTCTGAGCCCAAGTTTTTATAGCATGAATTTAAACAGAAGGGTGTCATGCACTTACAAAATATACTTTTAGGTTGTAGATGATTCTTACTTGCTTTTAAAAATTTTATTACATTGAAATAACTTGAGAGCTTCAGCAAAAGATTCTAATGTGGTTATATCAGTTATTGGTAAAGTTAACATATGCAATATTTTATTGTGGGGCTGGTATATGATCTCGATTATTCGCCACGTAATTCTTTTCCCATACTACTCCACTGGCTTGAATATCTTGATGCGTGTTGCAAATTTTCTTTTCTACAAGCATTCTAGGTGCAGTCATCAATCCACAATAACTCAGGGAAGACTGCCTCTAGCGCTGTTGTGAATGTTCTTGCCTACTGGGTCAGAAAAGCTATTCAGAGGATCAGAAATATATCTTAATACCAATCTTCATGTATTGTGCTGCATCACCAAGCATGACTGCATTAAACATTCTAAAAAGATGAAATAAAATTAGGCATACATGAAAACTTGTATTATCTACTTAGGTCTGGGAAATGGACTGGACCAAATGTGGACAGTGGTTTAGCCAATCATTCCCATTATAATTTGTGTTTCCAGAGACTGGTAAATTTCTTTAATCAAAATTTGCTCACAAATTACTTAGCTTCACACAAGTCTTATAAACTAGTAAAACTGACCGAGCAGAAGCTATGGAGGCAGGGTGAGTGATGGCTAATATAATTCCAATGTCTCCATGGTTAATAATTCAGAGTTCACGTATCAGATTAATTTTGAAAAAACTTATTGACAGCTGAGCATGGTAACACCTGGATCTGTTGGGAGGTGATCAAAGCAACTGGTAATTTAGGACTGCATCCCTGCCACAAAATACTATCAATTTTAGAGGTGGGAGCCATACAGAATCCTCAACCAAAACTATTCTTTGAAAAGAATTAAAAATAAAACTTGTCAGCAAAATCAATTGTAATATAAATACATTTAAACAATTTCTTACACACACACACACACACACACACACACACACACACACACACACGATCCGTAATTATTACAATTAGCTTGGGTATTTCACACTTGTATTTATTGCATCAGCATCACAATGCCTGCCCTTTCCCACACTTGGCCCTCCCGCATCCTCCCCATCCCACAACTCCCACTGTCACACCCATTTGGCAATGGTCTCAACTTGAGACGGTGGTGTTTAGTGAAGTGAGCCAAACACCGAAGGTGAACTATTGTATGGTTCTCTGGTATGGAAACCCAGAATACAGCAAATGCAACTTCAATAGTAGATCTCAGTTTACAACTGTATACTATAATGCACAGTGGGGACCCTGATTTGTTCATAAGGAATGATTTGGGTCCAAAAGCTTTCAAAAATACTTTGAAATGTAAATAATCAGCAGTGTACTGCAGAATTACTGGACAAAATCAGTATATAATTCCTTTAGTATAAAATGGAACAAGTAGCATAATTTTTGCTCAGAGAGAACAGCAACGGATAGCGGAATTAATTGGACAAGAAGAAAAGCATTAAAAAAATAAATTAGTCCAGGTAGGACATTCTAACGGCAATAGACAAGACTAAAAATTATCATTGTGTTTCATTAGATTGAGTGTATTGTTCCAGGGATGGCAACGAAAACACTACAGCATGTCTTTCTGAACAAATGAGCAGAGCGGCTTATTTTCTCGT
This sequence comes from Ctenodactylus gundi, assembly GCA_004027205.1. NCBI lineage: Eukaryota > Metazoa > Chordata > Mammalia > Rodentia > Ctenodactylidae > Ctenodactylus > Ctenodactylus gundi. The sequence goes on from PVKB01001619.1 coordinate 279,534, forward strand.
AAAATATTAATTGCAAAAGTAGCTGGCAGCTGAGTGTGTGCCTTGTGGAGAAAGTATGCACAAGCTATACTTACATTTCTTCTCACATTTCTTTTTTTCCGAAGTACTACAGTAAGAGATCAGATAAATGTAGAATGTGTAGCTCACTTGAGACTTCAACACATATTATTCCAGTGTATTTCAGGAAATCATAAATGAAATGATCTCATAAGAGTATGGTAGAAAGACTCTACCTAGTGTCCATACTTGCTCACAAGACCAGGCTTGAGGGGAAAAAAAAAAATAAAAAGTGAGGGTGGAGAGATTAGGTTGAAACTGAGAGGCAGTTTGTGTCTCACCGCAAGGGCTGTTCTTCCTGACATCTGAAAATTCTTGAAAAAACATTAACAGCGACAATGATCAGATGATCAAATGGTAATGACATGGAAAATGTGGGAAAAGAAGCCATGGGTTATGTATTATACGAAGAGAATTTCAGCATCTAGAATGAGAGAGGGGGAATGTTCCACTTTCTTCAGAACTTCCTAGTCTAAACATGCAGAAACATGTTCAATGCTGGTACTGTCAACCCAATCGGAGACTCTCTCCAGAACCCTGACCATGGTGTGAAGGGAGGTAGAGAGAGAGAAGCTTTGTGAATATAATTTCTGACTTAGAGATAGAATATTGTTAACAAATGTTGGAGAGAAGAAGAAAAGAATAGGGAGCAAGAGAGGGAGAAGGAGGAGCTGGGAGAAAGGCATCAGGAGGAGGGCAAGAGGAAGGGGAGCAGGAGGAAGAGAGGTAGGAGGAAGAGCAGGTGGAGGAGGAGGAGGAAGAGGAGGGGGGATGATGGCCGATTGCTTCTTTGAAACAAGATAAAAAACCTGATGCTCTCCTTAACTACCTCATCTCGAAGATTTTGATAAAGTCTAAAGAGTTGTCATGGCTTATTGACCAAAATTTGTAGGTCGCAAATTTATTTATAGGTTTTCTGTGGGGAAAAAAAAAAACCTGTTTACTATTCATTTGTCAATGGACAAGATGAACATATCTCCTCAGGATGGATTAGTAAATATTTTGTCTTTGTTAAAGTAAATGATAAAATACTGCAGACCATTTTATAGTTTTGGCATAGTGTTCAAGTCATTCTTTTTGGTTTCTAAGGCCCTATGTTGTCTGTGTCTCTAGGGAAATTTGGAAACTTGTAGTATCCCTAAACCAATTAACACATACATCTATGTCTCTTTTTTGCACATATATAGGACCTGTGTGTAGGCAGAAGTCATTTCTTTCAGGTTCACCTGAGAACACTAAGTAGTAGACCCTATCCCAAGGCAGGCTCCTGTCTGTAATGGATCCAATATTACATTCTAGACTAGAATCTGACTTCTAGTGAAGAGTTTGTTCACAAATCCATAAAGAGATGCAGCTCGGGAATTGGGAATTAGGCAAACTCCAAGTCTAAGACCTAAGCCTACATGTGAGCTCCATTGTTGTGGTTTGGCCTCATCCACTGGTAACGTTACAGGACTTGGGAGCACATGCCGTCCCTTCCTAGCCCAGTATTTCTGGCCTAGGCCCACTGGCTATTCAGTGGAATGCAAGAAAGTGTTAGCATTATACAGCCTTAGTGAATCTATATAAAACATTTTTTTTTCTTTTGGGAAGATAGTAAATATCAACAAGAAATTAAATCATGAGTTACAATCACAAAAGTTCATTAATTAAACAGAATATATATAATTTATTAACTACACGAGTATGATGCCAACAAGAAAAATGCTCTCATTGCACTAAAAAAACTAAATAAAAATAAAATATTCAGATATATTATAGAGAAAAGCGCTCCAACATGTGATGGCAAATTCAGATATATTATGAAGGTTTCGAAAGTGCAGTTAGGAACCAGCCTTAGAGCAACCGACCCCTTCACTATGACCGCAGCGGGATAAGCTTTATGCGCTGTGAAAAGGTACTTGCTGTGGTGCTCAGCGCAACTTGCTTCTACAGCAAACTACTTATACCAAAGAAAGTTGCGTAGGAGCAAAGGTGAGAACAGAAATAGAACGCCCAAGGGAGTAGGAAGTGGGTTGAGGAAGACACAAATGTGAAGTCCCATCTTCTTCCAAAGCAATTTTTAAAAGTCCAAAAGTGAATCAGTGTCACTTCAAAGGCAAGCCCAATTTAGATGTGTTTATCAGTATGATTTAGTCAAACTGAATAATTTTGATGGCAGAAGTTGGTTGTAGTTACGGTTCATCACCGACACTTTCTTCTTTTCCATCAGAGTTTCTTCTTTTCAATATAGATTTTGGATTGTCTAACTTATATGCTACTCATAGACAATATGAGGGTAAAAGAAATTGTGTGACAGACCTCAGAATGGGAGCATTTCATTGGTAACATGATTATTACCATTTGAGAATGCAAAAACCGGGAAAACTTCAAGTCTGTGCTCAAACCAACCACGTTTTGTTTTGTTTTGCTTGTTTGTATGAAAGGTTAAATCTAGAACCTTCCCATTGACCTAAACCCCTTTTAGAAATTATTTTGAAATGGTCTCACCACATTGTCTAGGTGGGACTTGCCGTTTTTCTGCCTCAGTTTTTGATCGGTGGGATTACAGGCATGTGCTACCACAACCAGCTAAAACCACTCAATTGTTTAACCAACCCTTCATACCTTGGTGACAGCCGGGAGGTAGGAAAGGCGAAGTAAATTGTTAATGTTTTCATAATGGTATTATTGAAATGCTCACTACAGCTCAGCATGTGCTGACATATCTATAGCTGCTTTTCTACCTGTTCTTTCCAAAACTAAAAAGATAGTTCCTTCTATGCTTTGTGATTTATGAATGAGAAAACCAAGGCTTTGAGAAATTAAGTGATGTCCTAAGATTAAAGTATAGTAAGGACAAGGCTTGATCATATGTCTACAGACCTGAAATCCTCTGCTCTTTGATCTTATACAGTATTGCTAATTTATGCAACAGGGGAATGGTACACAAGATTCTAAAAACCAGAATAAATTCCATTTCATTGAAAAAAAAGCTAAAATCAAGATCACCTAGTTTTCCAATTCAGAAATTTGAATAGAGAGACCATGTTGTGTTTTACACTTAATGGAGCTTAGAAACCAGCGAGAAACAAACTGGCTCAGCTACCACACAAACCACGAAGGAGTTTTATGCCACTCGTGGGAAACCTGGGGCATGTAGGGGAACTAGAGTGCTCCTCCCTCTCATTTAATTATGATTTCAGATCGCTTTCCGTGGTTCCAACTCATCATGATTTTATAGTCCTCTCCTGAATTGTTCGCACACGCTTCCACACACCAGAGTGAGCTTCCTATGTTAGGAATGTATCGGTGACCCACTAATTATTCTCAGCTTCCTGCTTGGGAGCCAGGCAAGCATAACATTAGGTGGATAGTCCTACGGGCGGGGGAGGTCTAGAGCTGCATACCTCATCAGTTGTTCTATTTTCTCATAAGATGAAGAACAGAGGCAAAATATCCATGGACATGCATTGTTGGGCTCCAGCTCAGCATTCTAGCCTCAACTGGGTGGCTGCTTTTCACTCCACGTTAAATTCCTGTTAGTTCCTCCAACATGCATGATGTATCGTTTGATGGCTTTATATTTTTGAACACGGTGACACTTCATCCAAAAAATTAAAGTTTTGGTATTATACAATGAGTACTTTAAGTCACACTTCAAATATGGTACTTACAGGTGGTTCCCAGGAAAGTTCTTCTCAAATACCGAAAGGTGCAGACGGGTGTTGCTCCCTCTGTACTCATGTAGAATTCTGTTCTCCCAGAACTTAGTGCATTTCCTTGTCACTCATTTCTATGTATTATCCTAAATTTAGTCTGTATGCACTTTAAAGTCCCTAAGAATATTTTCTTTGTGCATGTTTAATTGAGCATGGATTTATATTGGATGAATCTAACATATTGTATGCATCATTAATTTATTTTTAATATCAGTTGGCATTCTCTAACATTAATACACACGAATCAGTTAATTTTGTTACATAATAATCCATTCCAAAGTTTGGCAATTTGACACAGAAACCATTCTTTTCCTCATTCTCCCAGTTGTTGGGTGAGAGATTTGGGCTGAGTTCAGCTGGGTCATTCTTTGGTAAACGTGGCTGGGTTAACACATGCATGTGAGTCATCGAGGCAGCCCTTGGTCTGAGGGTTGGCCTACTGACTGTTAGGTGAAGTACGGAGGGCAAATGAACTACATTGTCCTTAGCTCAGATCCCTGGCCACCCACCAGGACAGTGTGAACCTGCTCACTTTGAGGTTGCAGACTCAAAGAATGGCAACACTATCCAGCACTCCTCAAGATTCTGTTCATGTTCATTTTGCTATCCTCTCAAAGTCAAAAGTATTTATGGGCCACTATATCAAAACTTCTCATGATAACACAATTGATTTATTTATCCATTTGTTGAAAGGCATTAGGTTTGCTTCCAAATTTGCGCTTCTGTGAATAAAGCTGATCTAAACATTTTTTTTCAAGAAATTTTGGTGCACATAATTTTGAATATTCTTATAGAAATGATTATTAATAGAATTTTTGGGTCATTTGAACCTGGAAGGATGAAAGTGGTCTGAACCTCTTGAAACAATTATCAAAGGCTATCCAGAGTTCAAGAGCATAGATTGCTATTTTCCAAATTCAGTTTGATTTTTTTCACTATTGGTAAGTTTACTCCATACAGTCCACCTCCTAATCCTTCATCATGCCTTACCACTTCATTATGCCCTGTCAGGACAGTTCTGCTGTGCATACTATATGAGCACATCTTTGGAGAACTGAAAAAAATCAACATATCAGTCTACAAAGATAAGGTACAGAAAGGCAACGAGAATTCATTTGGAAGGATGGATATTGGAATGCCAAGAAAAGCCCCAAGCATCCCCAACAGCAGCATACATGGAAACTTAATGTTGCATACTTCTCTATGTCAAACAAGTTAATCTTGGAGGAAAGCTGCTGATAAATGAGTAAGCATAATGTCGTATAGTAGGCTGTCAAGGATTAACTGGTATCTATTTCTAATCTTAGTTGAAACCTCGTGTCTTGGATAATCTAGATAATTGTAATTTAAATAGTGATTAAATAGTGACGGGAAGCCATTTTTTATCTTCTCCAAAGGCCAAATATGAAGGTAAGGGAACATACAACGATGGATACACTTTGAGCTCCCAAGATGCTTATCGTCTTCACTTCTCACCCTTCATTGGATTCAGATTCTACATATTCAGTCATCTCCACAGAATGAAGGCAGGTTTTATTGCTTTTCTGTCCCCAGTGTGTACTGATTGGATAAAATCATTTCTGTTGTTTCTGCTCTTTTCTTCCAAATACGTGTACAGGGATTGGGAATTGTTAACTAATTCAGTTTTTTTTTTTTTTTTTTTTTTGTGGTGCTACTGGCTAAAGAAATTTTACACACAGAGATAAGATATTATTTCTATTATGCTCCCCAAATTTAAAGTTCACTGAGAGATATTTACATGTTCCTTTTTAGCAAATATTGTTCATATTTAGGAGCTCTAATTTTTCTTACGTGTTGTCAGATCAATTTATTCAGATCAATTTATTCAGATTGTCAGTTATTTTCTCTCTATATTATGTAGGTAATTTTTTCTCATACATTATTGTCAAAAACATCAAGGAGAGTGAAATATAGATTGAGTCTATTAAAGAAACAGAGGGAGAAGAGAAAATGAAGAAGAAGAAAAAGACGATAATTTGTAAAGATGTAGGCACACACACACACACACACACACACACACACACGCACGCACAGAGAGAGACAGAGACGGAGAGAAAGAGATGAGATGTATTGCCTATACAGAGTTTTTTTCAAAGCATTGTTTTAAAACTGTAATCATGATGCTGTAAATCCATGTTTCCTTTTAACTGAGTATACTAGTATCCAAACTGATTTGTGATTTTCCCCTCAATTTTATGAAAGCATGTTTTTATTGTTACTGGGGCCTCTGGTGCAGGTAATCCTACCACTCTGGGAGGCTGAGGCAGGAGAATTGCGAATTTGAGCCCAACCTGGACAATTGAATGCCATAGTAAGACTGTCTGAAAAAAAAAGTAAAAAGTGGGGGAGGAGGAGGAGGCCTGGGGCATGTCACTTAATATTAAGGCCTGGGCTTTCTCTCCAGCACGGAAACAGCAGCAACAACAAAATCGTGGCTTCTGAATGTCACCTATATGTGTTTTAATGAAACAAGAATTGTTGAGAAATAAAAGAAATGCTGGTGATTTTCATAATTGTTTTAAAGAAGGATAGCTAAATTCTAAATTTGTTGCCATTCAATCTGGCAGATTGATTTTCTCAAATTAGTTGAAGAAACATTTTGCGTACTTCAATTCTCCCCTCTACCCTTTAAATTCCCATTTAAAATTTGTGACCAAGTGTGATTCCTTATCAATTTCTTCCTTCAGACCGCTATGATTTCCAACTACTTTAAATCCCCCACCCCAACCTACAGTATATGTTCAACTTTTCCATCCAAAAAAATTAAAAAGCTGATGGACCTCGCTACTCTTCATCTCTGATGACTATATTAAACCTGAAAGTGTCACTGAATGATACTAATTAGCATTCCTATTGTACACATTCCACGACAAGAGCTCTTCTCCCATAAACTCTTCTCCTCACAGTCACTTTAATTGATAAAGCATAATTATTGTATTTTCTCTGCAGATGAGAAATTTGAGAAGTTTAAAAGGCTTTGCCAGCTTCACCCACTGATCGGTGGTAGAACTGCAACTTACAGCTAAGCTGGCTGACCCCAGAATTCCTGCTCTCACCTTCTACACTCTTCTCAGAACCTTAGGACAAAAGACTGTATTGCCTGTAACACTCTGCTTTGTTGCATATTCATCTCTGTCATAGCTGCTTCTTCACTGCTTTGATAGAAGAGCTGACATTCAAAACTTAAGGGAGGAAAGATTTGTTTTAGCTCACAGTTTCAGTTGGTTTCGCACAGTCCATTCATGGGCAGCTGGTGGAGACAAAGGCAAGCCAGTCACAGCATTGAAGACAAGAAGTGTATCCTCTTCCAGGTCTTGTCCCAGTGACCTGCTTTTTCCCAGGTGAAGCCTGTTTTAGTTACTTATTTGTTGCTGTGACAAAATATCCAACCACCACAATTCAAGGGATGAAAAATTTATTTAGCTCATGGTTTTGGAAGGTTTCACAGGTCTGTTCATGGCCGCTGGCAATGGTATAACTAAAGGACACCGGCTGTACAGGTGCTCGCTCCACTGTAGACAGAAGTCAAGGGAAGAAAGAACAAAGCCAGGGCGGGAGGAACGGCAAGCTCAAGGCCCTGAGTTCGATTCCCCAGCACCACATAAAAGCTGGGCATGGTGGCGCATGCCTGTCATCCCAGCACTTCAAGGATTGTCCTGAGCCCAAGGCCAGACTGGACTAAATCAGTGAGTTCAGGGCCAGCCTGGGCTACAGAGCAAGACACTGCCTGAAAAAAAGAAAAAGGGGGTGGAGGAAGAGGGAGCAAAGCAGATGAACCTTCCTAGACAGAAGCTCTAAAAATGTTTCTTTTCCTACCTTTAATAACTTCAAACTCCTAGTTGGATTCCCTGCCCCTCCCCCATTTCCTGGCCCACAAGTCAAGGAAAAAAAAAAAAAAAAACTGAAAGCTCAGCTCTGGGCAACACTCAATCTCAAAAAGTTGGTATCATCTTTTTTAGGCCAGTTCCCAAACATCCACCCCTTCCAGCCAAGCACTGCCTCCCACTAACACATGGTTTCAAACAGATGAGGTTTTGAGGGATACTCAAGATCCAAACTATAGCAAAGCCTCAGTGTTCTGCTTCTTCTAAGTCCCAACCAGCTTCCTCCAGGGCACACATCCAGCAGTGTGCCAAATGCCTACAGTCTACCACACATCGATAATCTACCCTTCCTGACCAGGCCTCACCTTTCCGACAGCACACGGCTCCATAGCTACCTCACAACATCGAAATATTTGAGAGTTTGGGGGCAAGTTCCAGATTCAAACCATAACATCTCGTCTAACAAAATTTCTCCCTTGAAATGTAATTGTTTGGGAAAGCTGAATAAATACACAAAAAAGTAGCTTCTCTTCTGACTTTTATTTTTATTTATTGAATATTTGATTTTTAACAAATAAATTATCTTATATTTAAATATTCATACCATTTTAGAGGCTGACCTCATAATAATATGTGGTTTTTATCATATTTTGTTTGTAGAGGGAAAATTTCCAGATTCACATCAACCATTTCTATTTGTTATTAACAAATCAGTGGAACCCTCACACTTTTATACTATAGATCTACAATTAAAATGAAATAAACTATGACTAAGATAAAATATAGCCACTTAGCAATAGAAAATTTTACTAAAGCGATGATAACTGAGAAAATACTATGTATCTCAAAAATACGAGTAATATTAATTTGGAGTGTCTAAGGCTTGAAGCAGAGCTTTGTGTCTGCATACATTAAAAAAAACACATCTCTTTTTTATCTCTTAGAAAATAGAGTATGATAGAAATACATGATTTAAGAATTAGATGTATAGTAACTTGGCACAGGTTATGTTAAAGTAGAATTGCAGAGGGGGGCAAACTGATAGTAAAAAGAGAACACATCCCCTTCTGCTCATGTACTTTAGTCACGTGGGAAGAAGCCAGGGAACCTCGGCTTCCTGGCCCTTTATACACACGCACTCATTGCAAACTGCTTAGGAGCAAGTGAGTCTGTTCTTTCTGAAGCTATGGCTCCTTTGAGTGACGGCAGAGAGGTGAGGCAACCCACTTCCTGTTCTCAGTTCTATCCTAGAATTGCTGCTCTTTTCCTAAGATAAAAGCCCATGTGCAATAGTATGTGATCAGCAAAAAGCCAGCGTATTGTACGGTAAACCCAAGGGTTATCTAGTGCTATAGCGGTGAGTAGAAATAAGAAGTCTGTATTTAGGAAGATACTTATGGAGGTTCATTGAACAATGAACCAGATTAGCTTAATTATATCTTATCATAGGATGGACTGAATAGGAACAGAGGTCTCTACTTGTTGTTGCAGAACAAAAAAATTCACCAAACCAAACTGAAAACAGACTCCAGAGGGATGAGCTTTCACTTTCCCTCCTGCCAAAGAAGCCAAATTCACTTAAATAGAGTAGCATCAAAGTTGGTACAGAAGTCGGCCATTTTTACATTCCTTGATTGTCTTCACGATGGACCACTTTAAATTTCGTTTTTACTCTGCTTGGTCATAACTCTTTGGTTACTACAAGTATTATGGCCATTTGACCTTTCTAAAGAACATAAGCGTTTAGAAGAATAAAAGAAAAATCTTTATTTTGATTAATGTCAAGAAAGATTTGAAGTTGCCCAGTGCACTAACCATGTTGGGTATAGTTTGGTTCCTCAGAGAGTCATTGTAAATGGCAGGATCACTGTTCTTGTTGAATAAAAGAAAAAAAAAAAGATTGATGCTGCAGGCATTTTCCAATTTCACAGACAAGTTTTCTTTATTTTCACATGAAATAATATGTCTTAATTTATGATAAATTGCAAAGTCTTTTCTATACACAACTGCATCTTACTCAAAGGACATAAAACTGGGATGGAATTAAGCAAACAATGCAATGTTCATGGAGTGGCCAAGTTTTCCTAAATGATTCAGAAGTTGAATATATTATTTGCAGATGACCATGATACATAACGTGGGATTTGTTTAAAAGATCTTACATGAACTCCTTAGGTATTCATCCAATGAATGAAAATAGAAAATTTTCAGATAATAACAAAGAATTGAGCCAGAGGTGAAAGAGAGCTCTAAATAACTTGGCCATATCTGTCTCTTGGCAGATGCAGAATTCACTTCTGAGTTCAATTTCTTCCCATTTCAAGAATTGTTCAAGTGCTTTTGCTTGACTCTCAAATCCACTGACTTCTCAATATTCTAAATGCCTTCATTTGGAAGGGATGAGTATGTTTTTCTTTTGTGAGAATGAAACAAATATGCTGAAAGTATTTGACTATTATATATTGAATGTGCCCTTTTTACATACTATATCCAAGTATCAGAAAGCACAAATTTTGGAGGAGTTAAGAAATAAAGTCTTTCTCTTTGAATTCTTTAGAATTCGAAAGTTTGCTTAATATTTTTTTCTACACATTATCTTTGGGACTCCATACAAAGTATGTCCACCAGCCCACCAAGCACATGACATATCAAAATTGCTATATCAAAATCTAAATTCTTGTTTTTCTCTTTGACTGTACACAAGATTTCTTTTTCAGATGTTAGCATCATCTTTTCAAATTTTAAATCCCTAGCCCATGTACTCAGTCATGACTCTCCTTTTCCTCACCGTAGAATCAAATTTTCAGGAGATGCCTGGATTTTGCTTTCAAAGTATATTCAGAATGTGGCCATTTTTTAACTGTTTCCTTTGCTGCACTCCAGTTCCAAGTTCTCATATCTCTAGCTTGGTGGCTACTATCCAGTAGCCCTCCTTCCAGGTGTGCTTATAACAGGGTACCCAGCCTGATCCTTTAAGGATGTAAGGTCATGCGCTTCTTTTGTCCAAAA